>ARYC01019878.1:0-20897 GCA_000711775.1 Oxytricha trifallax
CGAAGCAAAGCGGTTGATGGGCATGAGAAGTGAATTATAGAAAGTAATTAATGAATAGTAGACTTTAGATGAGAAAGATTTAGACATCCTAAATGTGTACAGTTGTTAAGTTTAAGTTTTATCAATATAAAATCTATGAAATAAATGCTTGAATATAACAAAATATAAGGAGTCTGTTGATCCAAGCTGCCCTTAGGTGAACATCATTTCAGGTTGACAGCTTCATCATAATCTCATTTATTCTACTCTTAAACATCTTCTTCTGCTTCTTGATTTCCAACGACTTGGTCAATGTGAGCTTAGTCTCTTGCAGCTTGATCTTTGGCAGCCTGGTCAGCCTTAGCTTGATCTCCAACGGCTTGGTCAATGTGAGCTTGCTCTCCAACGTCTTGGTCAATGTGAGCTTGATCTCTTGAAGCATTTTCTACTTCACTCATCTGCTTCTACTGAGTTTCATCATGTGACTGTGATTGAGAAGTCTATTTAGGTTTGGGTCTAGGGATGCTCATGTTACTAGTTTGCTGCTTCTTAAGGTGAGGCTGTAGCACAGATATGCTTAAAAGGTCAGATCTCTGAGGAGTAATACCCTTACTAGTCGTGCCATCACTGGTAGAAGTCTCATGATGGGAACTACCAGGTAACTGGTTCGAGTTTTACTGAGGTATAACCCCAAATTGATTCTGCCCACGATTGGTAGAAGTATTACCAAATAAAGAATTCTCAGCCTCAGGTTTCCCCATACTATTGAATATTTACTGTTATTAGTCCTTAGACGTCATCCCCTGATTAAGACCAGCGTTTTGTTAACTGGAGTCGCAATAACCATGGTTTTAATTTCTATAATTGCCACTTATCAATTCCAAGTTTCCGTCTAAGATATCATCATAAAGACCTGGAATTGTTCCATCATGCTCCTTACCCCACATGTCATTGCAACCTTAAGAGTTAGTTTATGGAACATTTCCATCACCAAGGAGTTAACCTTAGTTGATAGAGTGTTATTAGTCTGGTTCAATCTGTTGAATTTAAGTACCGAGTCCCTTATCTAGTTAATTTTAATCATCCAAGAGTATGATCTAAGTTTTATCTTCATCAGTATCGAATTATTTAACACTGGATGGCCTCTACCTTGAATTGGAACCCGTTTGATTGCTATCCAGTCTTGAATTCGAAGCATTTGCGCTAGCTTACCCTCTGTTTAAGGATAGGACCTCTTTGCTTTGATTTTAAGAAGGAAAATCAAGTAGTTTTGGCAGTTTTCTATGTTGTAAGAGCTACCTTTAATTTTGTCTCTATTCCTATCTGCGGGTAACATCTTCAGCGTAATACTTGTACATGTCATTACCAAATGTTTCTCTGCTCTGAGTTTACTTGAAGCCTTCATCTTGCTGGTAATTTTTCTGACCCTAGAAATCATTCATGCCATAGTTTATGTTGCTTCCAATCATTTCCTTTCTGTTTAAGTTGTACCCTGAAGGAAGCTACTGCTGCATCTGATGCATGTTAGTTGACACTCTAGACTACTACTAATCCCTTTGCTGGTGATAGTTTTACGAGTAGTTTTGGTGAACTCCTTCATAGAATTACTGTTGATTGGGGTAATTTTGAAATGTTCCGATAGGTGTAGTTCCATAAATTTCAGTAGGATTTCTCTGCTAGAATTAGTTCACTGATGAGAGAACTTGCTGGATTTGCATCTTGTCCTGGTAATGTTATCTATGTTGCTCATGTACATTGTCAAATGCTTGCGACTATCTTATAGAATGGGACTGCTGATAAGGATTTGCTTGGCTTGGCTGTCCATAATTAGAAATCCTTGAGGGAGTTTGTGAAAGTCTATAGCTCTGCATCAAGTCTTCGTCTTCCATTTCTACATCTTAGTCAGAATCACTAATCTATATCATGCTGTTGAGTGTAAGTCCTTCAAACATTACAGCGTTGTCATGATCATTTGAAAGCTAGTTAACTTTTCTGATGTAGAAATGATGGGGGTTTAACAATCACTTTCCTATAAAGAAATGTTAGAATTTAAATCCACTTACTTAAGAGTGTCATTCTTTTTGGAGCTGCAGTGCAAAAACCTGTTCTTGAAAGCTTCTAAGTGGAGAAGCCATGGCGAGTTCTCAAGCAGAGCTTATTCTCTGGCAGACAGTCCATCTAGATTTTTGATTGGAAGTCTCTTTACTTGGTCTTTTAGGGCAAGAAAAATTTCGTCACCATATCTCTGTTGTTTTGAAAGATAATTATTTGGCCAAGGAGGATTTCTCTATGCTTAATCAGCGAGGCTTTGAATAAGACCCATTACAATCTTTAGATCATCAGGGATCGACCAGTTGAGTGTCATTACGAGAGGATGGAATTCATTCTCCTTCAGTTAGAGATAACTATAGAATTTTAATCTAAAATATGCTTACGTTGATTCATAAATCTTGAAATACTCTTGGTAAGATTTATTGATAAGTTCCATAAAAGTTTCATGAAGACTTTCGAGTACATCCTGTGCCAATAAAAGATCTTTCCTTGAGGTTGTGCGAAGCTCTGAATTTCTGGGAGGGTTTTTAACCAAGGTGACGAGTGTGTTAAACTGATAGATTGAGTTAATAATGCTTAGAGGCCTGTTAGGATATCCCTTCTAAGCTACAGACACACCATTATTTATTTAGCCTCCGAGCATTTACCCTAAAATATTTAGCTAGCATTAAATTCTTACTTAACATATCAGAGCGTTCTTAAATAGATTTATTAGCAAATCTATCAACGAATTCAATAATGTAGTCGAAATTCTTGTAGGTCGAAAGTGGGGTCTTGTAGTAAATGACTAGGTCATTCGGAACTTCCTTCCATGTCTCACATTTCGAGGCTTTTTCATAGGTGAGTCTTATCACTTGATTCTGAAGGTATCCAATTCCTCTGTGCAAATCAATGTACGCCTGATGAAGATTAGTTGATGAGTACCTATAAATTAAGTTAGACAAATGGAAATGTTACATAGAAAAGAAACGCACGAAGAATTAACGAGCCCTGTATTGGAAATCGTCGTATTAGTATAGAATAGTCTTCTCCATTTCATATCTTAGCTTGCACCCATAGAATCGCACTTCGAATACCTACTTCATACCTGTAGAGAATGCGAGGTCTTCAGTAAAATCATGTATAAACACCTGGCAAGCTTCTTTCAATTCATTATTCTTCGAATCGATACTTTTGGGGATCAACACAGTCTTTTTACTGTACGAAGATTTGATCGTCAATGACTTATCAGCATTCTTACGGATGACCCCGAATATTGACTGAGGAATGTCTCGACCACGTTGATGGAAGATCAGCTCTACAATGATAGAGTTCCTGTCGTCTAGATAATCAGAGAAAAGCTTTTCGTTATCAAGAAAACTATTGGCCGAAGCTGCCAAGCTCATAGAAACTTGCCTTATTGTAATCTATTGTACCGAGCCTTTTGAATACATATGTTCTAGAGAACTCATCGAAGACAAGCCAGTCGAGAGCATGCAAGAGAGGAAACTTCATGGGGTTCAAGAAGAGGGGGTTCACAATAGGCTAGGGGGCTGCTTTGAAGAGTGCACATAGTAGCATACAGAATGATCTCCTTTCGATATAAACCAGGCCATCGCTCAAGAGGTTCACTAGCTGCATGAGTTAGTCGAGGTAAGGAGTCGAGTGTTGGCAATTGAGCACTTTGCTGCAGAAGTTTACATTGGGATTGAATGCATGCTTGTCCCTGCACTGGTAATCCTTGATTCTGTTTGGTTAATGGATGAATCGATGAGGAGTAAACATTAGTCTGTAAACAGAAGCGTTAAAGAAGGGAGAACCAGTGTAATTGTACCAAGAAGACTCGAAATTATCCTGTATGTACTCAAAGCATTCATTAGCTTTCTGAATCATGAATGGGTATTGGAAATATTCTGAGGGCAGTAACTCTTCAAATCTCTCCTTGACATACCAACAGCGAGTGAATAAGAAATACCCCAACCCCAAAACCCCAATTCATGCTTAGTCTATGAGTTTATAGTGATTTGACTAGTCGTTTTTAATGCGAAAATGCGACTAATCGACTTGTTATGAGCTAAATAGTCTTCGACTAGGTTGATTGATGGTGTTCGTTGATGATATGAGCATGATATTCAAAACATACAACTATACCTCACCATTACCCCAAAACCCCAAAACCCCAATTCATGCTTAGTCTATGAGTTTATAGTGATTAGACTAGTCGTTTTTAATGCGAAAATGCGACTAATTGACTAGTCATGAGCTCTATAGTCTTCGACTAGGTCGATTGATGGTGTTCGTTGATGATATGAGCATGATATTCAAAACATACAACAATACCTCACCATTGTTCAATTGGGTTATTTGTGATATAGTCTTAATTACAACTGTTAATCTTTAATTATAACTTAACAATTAATCAATATAAGCTTATTCTACCTTACTTAAGTGTCCTAGCTGTCTAGTAGTCATAAGTGAGTGTTTGTTGCTTAGTCCGACTAGCTAGTCGTATGTTGATCTAGTCGTTAGGGTAGTCCGACTACCTAGTCGTAGTCGATGATTTCTTAGTCTTAGTCTTACGACTAGCTGTTCCTCTCCACAGCTTTATAAGCAAGTTTAAGCAAGACTCTTCAACTTCAGCCTACAACCAACCTGTATCTGTGTTATATCACTCTCTTGCTGCATACTGTACATGAGTGAATGGATATCCTACTATGTTTGAAGACTCTGGTCGTAGGTAGTCTAAACAGCGACTAGTCGAATCTAGACAGACTAGCTAGTCGGATTTGCTGCCACAAGGTTGCTTAGTCGTAAGACTAGGTAAATTACTCCTTCAAGGATAACTATCACTTACCCTGAGTGAACCATGTCATACCATTCACAATAGTATCACTACATGCTTTGCATCATAATAGCAACAGAAGCTTGCGTCTACAGCGTTGGTGGAGCAAGAATCAATGTTTGGGCAAAGTGGTGTAAAACTTCCGAGTTTTAGGTTTAGACTAGCTTAGTCGTAGAACAGAAATTTTATAAATTGGATGTCAACTTATACAAAATAGACATCAATCTATGATTCTGATAGACTAAACAACGTCAAACAGTCATCAATCCTCCTTGTATCGACTGTCATTGATGATATCCAGCATAGAACCTCAATCAACCAGAAAAATGCATAATTCACTTTAAAGGATTTTAAATTGAACGAAGCAGGTTATGCATTTTTCTGGTTGATTGAGGTTCTATGCTGGATATCATCAATGACAGTCGTACAAGGATGATTGATGACTGTTTGACGTTGTTTAGCCTATCAGTATCATAGATTGATGCCTATTTTGTATAAGTTGACATCCAATTTAAAATTTCTGTTCTACGACTAAGCTAGTCTAAACCTAAAACTCGGAAGTTTTACACCACTTTGCCCAAACATTGATTCTTGCTCCACCAACGCTGTAGACGCAAGCTTCTGTTGCTATTATGATGCTAAGCATGTAGTGATACTATTGTGAATGGTATGACATGGTTCGCTCAGGGTAAGTGATAGTTATCCTTGAAGAAGTAATTTACCTAGTCTTACGACTAAGCAACCTTGTGGCAGCAAATCCGACTAGCTAGTCTGTCTAGATTCGACTAGTCGCTGTTTAGACTACCTACGACCAGAGTCTTCAAACATAGTAGGATATCCATTCACTCATGTACAGTATGCAGCAAGAGAGTGATATAACACAGATACAGGTTGGTTGTAGGCTGAAGTTGAAGAGTCTTGCTTAAACTTGCTTATAAAGCTGTGGAGAGGAACAGCTAGTCGTAAGACTAAGACTAAGAAATCATCGACTACGACTAGGTAGTCGGACTACCCTTACGACTAGATCAACATACGACTAGCTAATCGGACTAAGCAACAAACACTCACTTATCGCTACTAGACAGCTAGGACACTTAAGTAAGGTAGAATAAGCTTATATTGATTAATTGTTAAGTTATAATTAAAGATTAACAGTTGTAATTAAGACTAAATCACAAACAACCCAATTGAACAATACCCCAAAACCCCAAAACCCCAATTCATGCTTAGTCTATGAGTTTATAGTGATTTGACTAGTCGTTTTTAATGCGAAAATGCGACTAATCGACTTGTTATGAGCTAAATAGTCTTCGACTAGGTTGATTGATGGTGTTCGTTGATGATATGAGCATGATATTCAAAACATACAACTATACCTCACCATTACCCCAAAACCCCAAAACCCCAATAAGTGCTTAGTCTATGAGTTTATAGTGATTAGACTAATCGTTTTTAATGCGAAATTGCGACTAATCGACTAGTTATGAGCTCTATAGTCTTCGACTAGGTCGATTGATGGTATTCGTTGAAGGTTGGAACATGATAGTCAAAACATACAACTATCCCTCACCATTGTTCAATTGGGTTGTTTGTGATTTATTCTTAATTACAAATGTTAATCTTTAATTATAACTTAACAATTAATCAATATAAGCTTATTCTACCTTACTTAAGTGTCCTAGCTGTCTAGTAGTTATAAGTGAGTGTTTGTTGCTTAGTCCGACTAGTTAGTCGTATGTTGATCTAGTCGTAAGGGTAGTCCGACTACCTAGTCGTAGTCGATGATTTCTTAGTCTTAGTCTACGACTACCTGTTCCTCTCCACAGCTTTATAAGCAGTTTAAGCAAGACTCTTCAACTTCAGCCACCAACCAACCTGTATCTGTGTTATATCACTCTCTTGCTGCATACTGTACATGAGTGAATGGATATCCTACTATGTTTGAAGACTCTGGTCGTAGGTAGTCTAAACAGCGACTAGTCGAATCAAGACATACTAGCTAGTCGGATTTGCTGCCACAAGGTTGCTTAGTCGTAAGACTAGGTAAATTACTCCTTCAAGGATAACTATCACTTACCCTGAGCGAACCATGTCATACCATTCACAATAGTATCACTACATGCTTTGCATCATAATAGCAACAGAAGCTTGCGTCTACAGCGTTGGTGGAGCAAGAATCAATGTTTGGGCAAAGTGGTGTAAAACTTCCGAGTTTTAGGTTTAGACTAGCTTAGTCGTAGAACAGAAATTTTAAATTGGATGTCAACTTATACAAAATAGGCATCAATCTATGATTCTGATAGACTTAACAACGTCAAACAGTCATCAATCATCCTTGTATCGACTGTCATTGATGATATCCAGCATAGAACCTCAATCAACCAGAAAAATATATAACCTGCTTCGTTCAATTTAAAATCCTTTAAAGTGAATTATATATTTTTCTGGTTGATTGAGGTTCTATGCTGGATATCATCAATGACAGTCGATACAAGGATGATTGATTGACTGTTTGACGTTGTTTAGCCTATCAGTATCATAGATTGATGCCTATTTTGTATAAGTTGACATCCAATTTAAAATTTCTGTTCTACGACTAAGCTAGTCTAAACCTAAAACTCGGAAGTTTTACACCACTTTGCCCAAACATTGATTCTTGCTCCACCAACGCTGTAGACGCAAGCTTCTGTTGCTATTATGATGCAAAGCATGTAGTGATACTATTGTGAATGGTATGACATGGTTCACTCAGGGTAAGTGATAGTTATCCTTGAAGGAGTAATTTACCTAGTCTTACGACTAAGCAACCTTGTGGCAGCAAATCCGACTAGCTAGTCTGTCTTGATTCGACTAGTCGCTGTTTAGACTTCCTACGACCAGAGTATTCAAACATAGTAGGATATCCATTCACTCATGTACAGTATGCAGCAAGAGAGTGATATAACACAGATACAGGTTGGTTGGAGGCTGAAGTTGAAGAAGTCTTGCTTGAACTTGCTTATAAAGCTGTGGAGAGGAACAGCTAGTCGTAAGACTAAGACTAAGAAATCATCGACTATGACTAGGTAGTCGGACTACCCTTACGACTAGATCAACATACGACTAGCTAGTCGGACTAAGCAACAAACACTCACTTATGACTACTAGACAGCTAGGACACTTAAGTAATGTAGAATAAGCATATATTGATTAATTGTTAAGATATAATTAAAGATTAACAGTTGTAATTAAGACTAAATCACAAACAACCCAATTGAACAATGGTGAGGTATAGTTGTATGTTTAGACTATCATGCTCATATCATCAACGAACACCATCAATCGACCTAGTCGAAGACTATAGAGCTCATAACTAGTCGATTAGTCGTATTTTCGCATTAAAAACGACTAGTCTAATCACTAAAAACTCATAGACTAAGCATGAATTGGGGTTTTGGGGTTTTGGGTAATGGTGAGGTATAGTTGTATGTTTTGACTATCATGCTCATATCATCAACTAACACCATCAATCAACCTAGTCGAAGACTATTTAGCTCATAACTAGTCGATTAGTCGCATTTTCGCATTAAAAACGACAAGTCTAATCACTATAAACTCATAGACTAAGCATGAATTGGGGTTTTGGGGTTTTGGGGTATTGTTCATTTGGGTGGTTTGTGATTAAGTCTTAAAATTACAACTGTTAATCTTTAATTATAACTTAACAATTAATCAATATAAGCTTATTCTACCTTACTTAAGTGTCCTAGCTGTCTAGTAGCGATAAGTGAGTGTTTGTTGCTTAGTCCGATTAGCTAGTCGTATGTTGATCTAGTCGTAAGGGTAGTCCGACTACCTAGTCGTAGTCGATGATTTCTTAGTCTTAGTCTTACGACTAGCTGTTCCTCTCCACAGCTTTATAAGCAAGTTTAAGCAAGACTCTTCAACTTCAGCCTACAACCAACCTGTATCTGTGTTATATCACTCTCTTGCTGCATACTGTACATGAGTGAATGGATATCCTACTATGTTTGAAGACTCTGGTCGTAGGTAGTCTAAACAGCGACTAGTCGAATCTAGACAGACTAGCTAGTCGGATTTGCTGCCACAAAGGTTGCTTAGTCGTAAGACTAGGTAAATTACTCCTTCAAGGATAACTATCACTTACCCTGAGTGAACCATGTCATACCATTCACAATAGTATCACTACATGCTTTGCATCATAATAGCAACAGAAGCTTGCGTCTACAGCGTTGGTGGAGCAAGAATCAATGTTTGGGCAAAGTGGTGTAAAACTTCCGAGTTTTAGGTTTAGACTAGCTTAGTCGTAGAACAGAAATTTTAAATTGGATGTCAACTTATACAAAATAGGCATCAATCTATGATACTGATAGGCTAAACAACGTCAAACAGTCATCAATCATCCTTGTATCGACTGTCATTGATGATATCCAGCATAGAACCTCAATCAACCAGAAAAATACATAATTCACTTTAAAGGATTTTAAATTGAACGAAGCAGGTTATGTATTTTTCTGGTTGATTGAGGTTCTATGCTGGATATCATCAATGACAGTCGATACAAGGATGATTGATGACTGTTTGACGTTGTTTAGCCTATCA
This sequence comes from Oxytricha trifallax, assembly GCA_000711775.1. Classification (NCBI taxonomy): domain Eukaryota; phylum Ciliophora; class Spirotrichea; order Sporadotrichida; family Oxytrichidae; genus Oxytricha; species Oxytricha trifallax. The sequence continues at coordinate 9,455 of ARYC01019878.1, forward strand.
GTATCATAGATTGATGCCTATTTTGTATAAGTTGACATCCAATTTAAAATTTCTGTTCTACGACTAAGCTAGTCTAAACCTAAAACTCGGAAGTTTTACACCACTTTGCCCAAACATTGATTCTTGCTCCACCAACGCTGTAGACGCAAGCTTCTGTTGCTATTATGATGCAAAGCATGTAGTGATACTATTGTGAATGGTATGACATGGTTCACTCAGGGTAAGTGATAGTTATCCTTGAAGGAGTAATTTACCTAGTCTTACGACTAAGCAACCTTGTGGAAGCAAATCCGACTAGCTAGTCTGTCTTGATTCGACTAGTTGCTGTTAAGACTACCTACGACCAGAGTCTTCAAACATAGTAGGATATCCATTCACTCATGTACAGTATGCAGTAAGATAGTGTTAGAACACAGATACAGGTTGGTTGGAGACTGAAGTTGAAGAGTCTTGGTTAAACTTGCTTATAAAGCTGTGGAGAGGAACAGCTAGTCGTTAGACTAAGACTAAGAAATCATCGACTACGACTAGGTAGTCGGACTACCCTTACGACTAGATCATCATACGACAAGCTAGTCGGACTAAGCAACAAACACTCACTTATGACAACTAGACAGCTAGGACACTTAAGTATGGTAGAATAAGCTTATATTGATTAATTGTTAAGTTATAATTAAAGATTAACAATTGTAATTAAGACTAAATCAAAAACAACCCTATTGAACAATTGTGAGGTATAGTTGTATGTTTTGACTATCATGCTCATATCATCAACGAACACCATCAATCGACCTAGTCGAAGACTATAGAGCTCATGACTAGTCAATTAGTCACATTTTCGCATTAAAAACGACTAGTCTAATCACTATAAACTCATAGACTAAGCATGAATTGGGGTTTTGGGGTTTTGGGCGTAATGGCTGGGGATCATGTCAAGCTTGTCCTTGACTTAGCTTTGAGATGCTTACTCAACATTTGAGCTTAGAGTCATCTGGTGGTATTTCTTGCGAGAACTTAATGGGTATCTGTGTTGCTCAAAGCTGCTTTGATTGGCATTGACATTAAGCATTTACTGGTCTTCTCCTCCGTCATCGGGATCACCACCACCAATATTATTTTAGTTGAGTGAATTGAGAGAGGTTTTCTGTCTCTTTAATCTCTGCTTTTCATTTTCTTTTATCACGTCTGAAAGGTCTACTTACTCAGCTCTCTTACCAAGCATTCTCTTGTACGTTGTTTGAGTAATTAGCTGGACCTCTCGGTCTTTTTCAACGAAGCAAGATTTTCTTTTCATCTCAAGTTGATATTCGACCACTTTTTTGTTTGCAAAGAAGAAGTTAACAGCACAGGTTCCAGAGTTCATTTTTTGGGAATTCTAAAGCATTTCCAGAAGAGGGAACTCACCAAAGCAATCACTCTTCGTGTATTTCTTTTCGAACTGGGTGAGAAGTTAAATCACATCTCTAAAGTAGTGAGAGGTTTTCAGGTCTTCCGCGTGTTCTTGAGAATAGTCTCATATTCCTCTTTTAGCTTTGCCTCAATCAATTCCCAATTGAAATTATCATTAGGATTGGGGGAACGCTTTAGTTCATGTTCATCATGCTTTCAGTAACACCACATGCAGGTCGTTCGTAGTTAGAAACTCTCATAGCGCAGCTAAATTGGCTTCCATAAGCTGATTTCCTGTCTGGCTTTGGCGATGTCTGTCATATCGAGTCTCCCTTTCCTCTGAATGGTAAGAGTTGTTCAAATTGCTGCTCTTTCTCACACTGTAGGGTTGTTTTTAGCTGGGCTCTCTCTGGCTTTGAAGTCTGTTTCTTGAGGGCTCTGGGGTATAGCAGTCTCTTTATTTGGCAAACTTGCTCTTGGAATCGCTTTCGAAGGTGGTCTTCTTCACTGAGGGGATGTTTCTCAGGTTGTAAGGAGTGGTCACGCGTTACTTCATCTGTTTGGGGGATTGTTGATCATCATCATCCTCATCATCATCATCTTCAACATAATGATTGACTTGGGTGCGACTTTTCGAAGAGTTTAGGCTGCTTGCTGCTGGTTTAGGTAGAGGGTTAGTAGGTGATGGGTTTGCACTTTGTCCCATTGAGGTCTTCTTCAGTCTCTCAGCTTCTTATACCACAGCTTCATCTGCCAAAGCCTCGATTTCCTTGACAAAATCTTGTTCTGCGGGATCGTTGTACTTGGCTTTGAAAGCATTCAGAAGATCAACATCATTTTTGATCTCGAGTCCTGAAATCTTGAGGAGTCTCTTGAAATTTTAGTTGGTCGTAGGCTTGGTGAACTTCTTCTCTTGGTAGTCTGCGGGCATAGGGTAATTAACTTAAAATGAACTACCACTGATGGTATAGTTGGTCTGGCTTTGAATTGAACCTTTCTGGATCTGAATGTTGATGTTTTGAGATTAAATCAAATCATCCATGTCCTTGCGGAATTTTTCTGCCTCGGCGAGAGTGAACGTAGACTGAGTGGCAGTGTTAATGCTAACCTCACTCATGATCTATGAGACAAAGTTACTGGCTGGCTTGCAAACGTACTCGGTCAGGATAGGGTTCATTCCTTTGCACTGGATCAGCTTCTTCATGAGCAAGGCGATGTTGAATGGATTTCCTGATGCGAGGAATTCGAGCAAGGAACAGTTGAAGAAGGTTTTGCTTGGAGTTCTTGCACTCCACAGTCACTTTGGCATGTTGCAGCATCAATCTGATGGCACGATCCCCTTACATAGCTGAAGAGATGTGCCTGAGTTTATCGAAATCGGTGTTGGAGAAGTTAAAAGTTCCTGTGGGAAGCAGGAAATCTTCGAAAATCATTAAATTAATTATAAAATTCTGAAAGATCGGACTTAAATCATAGTTCAAAATCTCAGAATGATTTTCATTGGTTTGATTTTTTAGTGTGATTTGAGTTATTAGTATTAACTATTAAACTTTAAAAGACTGTAATATATATAAACCCCTCACAAGGAACAGCACTTAGTTATTGGAAATGTTACATTCATTCAATACATCATCGATTGGTAGCGAACATTAATACAATTCCTTTTCATCGCAGTCGATTCTGAACTTTGGGTTTCTCTGCAATCAAGAGTTAGAGGAAATCAAGCAGAGCGCGCTGAAGCCATAGTAGAAGACTATACTCAAGTGGACATCGGTCGTGCTGGGCACCAACTTCCCCTCAATTCCTAAGCCATTGAAGCTCACTTACACCTCAGGTACTCTCCTTAACAATTGGTAGGTGCCGCCATCAACGATGGGAATTCTGGGTGGACAAATCATACGACTGCCATTGGACAATGTTGAGTGAGCAGTATCATCGTCAGTCGATATTTCAAGTTTGGCAACTGATGACTAGCTTTGTTATGGCCTTGAGCAGTACCTTCGTATGATTAGAAAGCCATAACAGCATACAGGGTAGAGAAACTCTAATGTAATGCATAAGAACCTGCAGATAAAGTAGAAAGATTAGCTGTGGTAAGGCCTGCAGGACTTCATGAAAGAGCAGGGTGGGGTTTTCGATTTATCAAATCGTGAGTACTCAAACCATTAACCAATGAATGGATCCTCCAAGAATCCTTACCTGAAACGCCGAGATGCGAAGCTGGCGCTAAAGAAAATCTAAGTGGTTTAACAATACAAGGTGGAGGGCATGAAACCCAAGGATTTAGCACTTGAGATGGGTGTGGATCGACGATTTGTATACAAAGCAATCGAGAAGTTCAAGTATGAGGTGGAGCACAGAGTGCTGAATCCAAAACAAAAGCTCAAAAATGGGAGGAAGAATACGCGGAGCAACCCGCTGTTGCTGAAGGCGATTGCTACTATACTTGAACAGCAAGGCATATACAAGATCACTGGCTGGCGCCTGCATCATAACTTGCTTGAATTGCAGAGTAAGGACTAAGAATATAAGAACCTAACAGTGCCCAGCGTTGCTAAGCTATTAAAGGTACTCAAGGAAAGTTTCCATTTACGATTTGGCAAAGCCCAGAACGCCAATGCGAAGTATAGAGACCCATCATTCAACGAGAAGAGGCTTTGGGTGTCAAGACTGCTCGCGCAGCTATTCTTGGAAGATGCAGTGATCATATCAGTGGATGAATCTAACTTCAGGAGCGATTACATGCCTACAAAGTAATGGAGTTTCAATTCAGCTGCCCTTCACAAGGAAAACCAACAATTTGACTCCTCTCTGGCCCCTGCTGTTGGTAAGACCGAGGTTCTCGTCACCGACGATGTCATCCAGTATGGCGAGATGCTGGTTGGCTACTCTAACATCGAATCGAACACATCTATAATCAATGGGGCCAGAAAGTATGATAAAATGAAGACCCCGAACACCCCATTTTGAAAGACCAAGTTTCAATTCAAGATGAAAGTGACCTGAAAGCTGAAATTCTGAGACCCCAAGCAATTCTGTGAACCCCTAGGTAAGTATTGCTGCTATTGCTTAACTATTTGAATACAGCGTCATCAGCAGCTCGAGGGATGTCAAATCTGATGGTAAGGTCTATAGTAGCTTAAGAAGACTAAATTGGCAATACTGCACGAATAGTGGCTGGATCTGGAATTGTTCCATAAAAAATTTTAAGGCCAAACTCGAAATCGATCTTTACAAAGTTACGGAGGAAATCTTCCGCCTAGAGACTGCATATCTTTGATGTTAAGGAGTAAAGCATCGCTGCCACCCCAGTCAAATGTAGCGACAAATACAAGTATGCTCAGCTGTCACCTATCCTTGAAGCCCCAGAGGGCAGTGCTCAATAGACATCCCTGCAGAAGCGCTTCAGCGCGATCAGAATATAGAGCTCCTCCAAGAAATCCAGCAGCTAACCATAAACCCCTCTCAAATCTGCTTCTGTTCTCACTCCATTGGTCCAGAACCTGGCCAGTCTCAGACTATTATCAACTCAACGCAAGGGCAGTGAGGTATTGAGCGCGAATGGCAATTAAAACTGGGCAGGCATCACTCCTCGACGCTTGCAGCTGTCCAGCAGGCCTCAAAGCAGCAGCGAAATCACAGAGAATCGACAGGAAGGTAAGCAAATTCTATGGATTTTGACACTTTTATAGATGATTCTAAGTTCCCTCAGTCCATTAAGGGGAGTAATCAAGCAACCCAAGCTGTAGTCGATGCAATTGAGGCCTTACCATCATTCACTTATACTCCCATCGCAGTCGCGAAGCAGCAAGTCAACCAGCGGTTGGGGTCTTACGGGGTCTTGGCTCGAAATCTCTCAATCACCAAGGAATCCACTAAGAGATAGCAATTTTCGATGAGCTTTGTGGCAGCCATCACCAAGGACCAGCTGATCTCTAGTCAAATCATTGATGGGGCCTTCGATGCCGTGCTGTTCGAGAACTTCCTCTATCACACCCTGCGCCAGCTGCGCACAGACAAAGATCTCGCCCATAAAAAGATCGTGCTGCTCATGGACAATGCAGTCATTCACAAGTATTCAGAGGTGCTGGAGACTGCTAGGAAGTTCAAGGTCACTGTCCTCTTCAATGCAGAGTACTCACCCTGGCTTAACCCTATCGAGCAGTTGTTCTCCTACATCAAGAGGCACCTCCGCTAGGAGCAAGCAGACAGCAAGTAAGTATTTTGGGCCTAACTTTTCATAAGATCCACCTGGTGAAGCGGCTTTCGCAGATTCTGAAGGCAATGACCAAGACAGACGTCAACAAGCTCTGGGCTTTCAGCGTGAAGCAGTGGTGCACAGCATCAAGCATGGATTTGTGTGAGATTGATATGAAAGACGATGAGTTGGAGTGCAGGGACTATAGAAGCAACCAATATAACCATAAACTGCACTTGAATCGTCAAATTTATTGATTAAAAGCCCCCTTATTACATTTCACACTTTTAAGTTTTAATTTTAACTAATCAAACCAAAAATCCAAAAACCTCTCTCATTTTCGCTCATTCAAATCATGATTTTGGCTCCTCGTCCAATAAAACGACCAAATTTGGTGCTCAAACAGTCGAGCAGGACTTGAAAGTTGCTGAGCTGGGGATTTTAAAACATGGAGAATACGATTGGGTCCTAAATTTGAAGAAACACTCGTCGAGCAACGAGTTATAGACCATTTATGGTGATTCCACTCTAGATCATTAGTATTTTGTCACAGATGTCAATGATTGCCAATCAATTTAAAAGTTGGACATTAAAAATGACTATTGGTTACTCAACTATTGAATCAGAGTCAAAAATGGTAGTTTGCACTTTAAAATCAACGATTTGAGTAAAAATTAGAGAAATTCTTTAATCACGTGCTTTAAGTGTTCGAATACAAACGAAATCTAAAGTTGGTTAAAATTAATTTAATAATTTAGATTTTTGATTAATTTATACAATTTCCTATTTTTATCTATTTTAGCAATAATATTTCTCATTTATGATTAGAAGGAAGTATGCTAAAGGAGATAAAAGAACCAAAACAAATGAAATCAAATATTTTAGATTAGACAAAGGTAAAGAAAAATTAACTAATTAAAGTAAACTATACAATTATATTTATTTGAAACTAAAATAGAGGATATACTATCAAACAATTTAGTTATCGAGAGTAAAATAATATTAAAAAATTGACTTAAAAATGTTCAAGTTGTTTTTGTAAATATTCAAAATTATATCACATGATTAAAATTTATTGATTAACATAAAAATTTCAATCCCTTTTAAATCTTAATTAACTCACTTATGACTGATTCTATTAAAGTGTATATTAATTAATCCTTATATCAATGAAAATTAAATAATACAAAAATTGATCTAAGAAAATTTAAAAGACTATTAATTTTCTGAATCAAATCTCATTTTTACTGGAAATTAAAATTATTTAAATTAATGTTTATATTATGCTTAAAAAAATTTAATGCATAACTTGAATATAAAATTTTCAGTCTATTTAGAATATTTATCTGAAATATATAAATACAATGTTACAAATGAATTAATCTTGCTTAAAATACTCTGCATTGAAATTTATTAGTAATATGTCTGATTTATAATAAAATATATATTATTGATGAAATAATTATTAAACCTATATTTTTCCTGTTAGAGCCAAATAGATATATTTACATTTTTAATTTACAACTATAAGTATATTTATTTAAATTATGAAATAGAAATGATGTTTAAATTATTCCTCATTTTAATATTAGTAATTTTGAAATAATATTCAATAAATAGAATTAAGTCTTTAGAAAAAATAATTTAATATTTTAAAAATATGATAAAATTGGCGCAAGTAGTTAAAGTATATAAATTTACCACTTGAGCCCATATTATAATATAAATATAAATAAAAATTTTAATAAATTTTATATTAATGTTTCAATAAACTTTATTAATAACACATTTTTTCAGTGAGCGCACAAGAAGCCCAAAAAAAGGATTATTGCTCTTGAATTTCTGGAGATGGTAGAAAAATAAAAAAAAACACATATCGAGAAATCCTCATTCAATCATTGGATTATGGGTACGAAGAGAAACAGTTTCATGAGCAATATAATCTGGTGTACCGCAATACTCAACTAAAAGTTGAAAAACAATAGGGTAGGTAAATATTTGTAAAAATCCTATTGCAATATTTAATAATAAATGGCTCTTATTTATTATGTATATAAGTGTAATTAATAAAAGTGATTTTATATATAGATCTCTTTTTATATTTGATCTCTTTTTTTTATTTCTTGCATTAAGCGATTCACTAATGTTTGAATAATACTTAAATTATATAATTAGTTTTATATTTAGAATTTAAATATTCGCGATTTTTAAACTATTTTTGCTCATTATAACTCATAATGCAATATAAAAGTTCCTTTCGCCAAATTCAATAGAATCGCTTTTTAAATTCTAACTTATTTATAACTCAAACAATTTTTTTATTAGATAAACTCCATTTTTTAATTGCTTTTTAACATTATTTTAGGTTCTATTATATCTTGCAAATAAGAAAACATAAGCATCAGTGTTTAACTACTATCATAAGACAAATTATATTATAAAAAACCTTATTGTTCAAGATTAAGTATTAAAGTATTGAGAAAATCATAATAGAAATTTACTTAATTGTATAAATCAATAAAAAACTTTACATAATCAATTTTGTATAAAAATACCCTTTAATGGAATATTTTTATACAACTTTAATATATTTTTCATTTTATATCACTTTTTATGATTATTGATTAACATGGTTTTGTATTTATAGGCTGGAAAATTTGATCTTAGTGATAGTTAGTTGTGATACTCATCCCTAAACATGCTTAAAATTAACTATTGATGGACTTAATTTATATTATCTAGATGTAATAAATGACAAGAATAATTAAATAGTAAAATAAATTTATATTATTAATTAATGATTTTTAATATCCATTAATGTTATATCATTAATACCTTCAACTGATGGTTATCATATTTACACTTTTATACTCAAATGAAAAAAATAAAATTTAGTAGTTATTCTTAATAGCATCTATGATTAATATCTCCTTAAAAGTAACTAATTAAATTAAATCTCAAATCATAAATTGCATTAAATTTTAATTATTTTATTCTACATCTAGTTTTGTTAAATTTAAAAATTAATCAAAAAATTAAACTAAGGCAATTATTTTAATTATTGACAAAGATGATTTATTCCAATATATATATTTATAATTACTTCTTGATTGATGATAAAAAAAATCATAGAAAATAATCAGATTTATAATATTAAGTGAGAAATTTATCAATAAATCATTATTTAATGCAGAGTTTTATAAAAAAAGTATAATTAATGATCTATAATTCATGTTCTGTAGTTAATGATTTCTATACATAATAAATTTTATTAAATTTATGATTGGTTATCAATAGTTTTATAGTATTAAATTTTATTGAGTGAGTGAATTTATGATTTGAAAATAAACTAGAATTTTTGTAAACTAAGTCATTTAAATATTTAGCCACAGACACTATTTTAGAGAAAAATAATATTGGGCTATTTGACCAGCCTCTACTTACTAATAAAAAACAACAAATCATAAACAAATTTAAATAAATTGTTCCATTTTAAACAAGATGGAGCCATAAAATAAAGATCACTGCTGAAATATGTTAATATGTTAAATATAAGATTTTAATTTTATACCATTTGACATTTAGGGTAATTTTATCAAATTAAGAAGAGAAACTGTTTAATCAATATCAGTTTATGCTGTAAGATAACGAAAAACTCCTATCTACTATAAATAGTTGATAATATTTATGTTTTTATTAGAGTATAATAATCAAAATAGTTATTGTCTATTCATTAATTGTGGTAAGATGTAGACTCATCAACATTTCTGATAAATATCCATTTTTAAGTTTTTGAAAAACTGAAATTAAAGTAGATAAAGAGAAAATTTAAATATATTTTTACAGATAAATTAATAAGTATAGTTATTTATATATGAATAATTATTATAAAAAATGGATTTAATTATAATAAGTTTGATCAATATCTTTATTTTTAAAAAATTCTTGCAATCTAAGATTCAAATAATTGGTTAAGCTGCCTTATCAAAGTAAACATTTTCTCATAATATATAACTTTTGACTATAATATGTAAGATTTAGGTATAAAGAAAAAATTATTAAAAATTTTCATAAGATTTAAGAAAGAAAATATAGCTTTACTATTCAATCCAAAATTATAAATTCATAATTTATTTTAATACAAAGCGTTAATTAATAATTAGAAAAATTCAAGCTTGTAAGTTTAAATAATGTAAAACTAGCATTAAAAAATGCAAAATACTCTAAGGACCTATGGTTAATTTTTTAGGTAAGGAACTACTCCATGATTAAAAAAAAGCAGAATCTTGATAAGCAACAAGACTATATTAATAGTTCGTGAGGTATCTCAGTATCAGGTTTGAAAATACTTTATTCATCAACAACTGCAACAAAAGAATGGCAAAAGAATCAAGTCCACTAGAGATAAATCTCTCCTTAAATTATTCCAACGTAGCATCTCATGACTTTAAATGTTAGAGAAGTAAATATGTATTTTCATTGAGAGTATGACCCTCCTTCTCAATAATAGGTACCTATAGTACCATATCACTGCTTCTTAGCTCTATAAGGAAAATAAGTAGTTAAAAAATCAACAATAATATTGCATACACTACTCGTTAAGGTGGCCTCAAGACTATTGTAAGTTCATACACAATTTTATTAAATATTTGAAACTTAACCAGTAAGACAACTAAAAAGTATACTTTAAAATAGCTATATGTAATATTTGCAAGTGATTTTTAAGTATAATGAAAAATTACTTATTTTTATTTAGAAAAGTGAGATTTTACTCAAAATTTATCTTTTAATATTTATATTAATTGGTATACCACAAATATACTTTCATTTACTTTCCAAAATTTGATATTAACTTTATAAAATTAAATTCTGATCAATATTGGTTGTGGCAAAAAATGACGAATTTCAATAAGAGACTGATGAATCTCCTCAGGATTAAACAACTAATCAGAAATAATGTTCAAAATTGTAAGTTAATTTAAAATTATTTAATATTTAGCTAAGATGGAGAGAAATGATGTCCGATAACATCACTTTAGGGAGCTTAAATGCAAGCTCATATAAAAAAGCTCCTGATGACATCCTCAGATTCAATTGGAAGATTCTGTCATTATACCTTTTGTAGAGAGGAACTATCTTCCACCAGATAAGCTGAAAACGATGATATTCTTGAAGGATTTTCTTGATGGTTAAAAAGCCTATATTAAAAAGCAGATATGTAGAATTTCAATGTACCTCTAGACATTTGGCACACAAATCATAAAAAACACAAGCACGAGGAGGTTGATGAGAGCATGTTGTTAAAGCTTGCAACAGTTGGTAAAATAAATTGAGAAAGGGTTTCTATATCTGACATCATTTTTCAAAAGTTCATTATCGCAATAAAAAGTCTTTGTCAAAGATTTCATGGCCTAAAATAGAATCGAGAATGTGGTGATAGCTCCAGTAAAAGAGCATTCGTTAAAACAACACTGAACTTATAGCTTTGTGCAAAAGATATGTACAGACAAGCTGATTTGGAAGTTTATGTCAATGACCACTGTGTTTGACCATGATAGACCTCTTTTGGAATGAAATAAAGCATCTAAATAATTGATCATAGTAATAATTAAAACAATGCAACCTTGTATATCTAATTTCTGCATTACTTTATTTTAGTAAAAATTTTTCATGATTCTATGTCTAAGAATTATTTTTTATAATATTATTCAACATACAAACTTAAGTTCATCAAGTTTATAGCATTTTAATTTAATAGATCTTCAAAGACTTACACTAATCTTGTAAATTAAAAAACTTTTTTCCCAGACTTTTTATCAATGATACATTTTTTTAATAAATTGATGATATCTCCAA
>ARYC01019879.1:0-40773 GCA_000711775.1 Oxytricha trifallax
AAGACTAAGGCTAAGAAATCATCGACTACGACTAGGTAGTCGGACTACCCTTACGACTAGATCAACATACGACTAGCTAGTCGGACTAAGCAATAAACACTCACTTATGACTACTAGACAGCTAGGACAATTAAGTAAGGTAGAATAAGCTTATATTGATCAATTGTTAAGTTATAATTAAATATTAACAGTTGTAATTAAGACTAAATCACAAACCACCCAAATGAACAATACCCCAAAACCCCAAAACCCCAATTCATGCTTAGTCTATGAGTTTATAGTGATTAGACTTGTCGTTTTTAATGCGAAAATGCGACTAATCGACTAGTTATGAGCTAAATAGTCTTCGACTAGGTTGATTGATGGTGTTAGTTGATGATATGAGCATGATAGTCAAAACATACAACTATACCTCACAATACCCCAAAACCCCAAAACCCCAATTCATGCTTAGTCTATGAGTTTTTAGTGATTAGACTAGTCGTTTTTAATGCGAAAATACGACTAATCGACTAGTTATGAGCTCTATAGTCTTCGACTAGGTCGATTGATGGTGTTCGTTGATGATATGAGCATGATAGTCTAAACATACAACTATACCTCACCATTGTTCAATTGGGTTGTTTGTGATTTAGTCTTAATTACAACTGTTAATCTTTAATTATAACTTAACAATTAATCAATATAAGCTTATTCTACCTTACTTAAGTGTCCTAGCTGTCTAGTAGTCATAAGTGAGTGTTTGTTGCTTAGTCCGACTAGCTAGTCGTATGTTGATCTAGTCGTAAGGGTAGTCCGACTACCTAGTCATAGTCGTGATTTCTTAGTCTTAGTCTTACGACTAGCTGTTCCTCTCCACAGCTTTATAAGCAAGTTTAAGCAAGACTCTTCAACTTCAGCCTACAACCAACCTGTATCTGTGTTATATCACTCTCTTGCTGCATACTGTACATGAGTGAATGGATATCCTACTATGTTTGAAGACTCTGGTCGTAGGTAGTCTAAACAGCGACTAGTCGAATCTAGACAGACTAGCTAGTCGGATTTGCTGCCACAAGGTTGCTTAGTCGTAAGACTAGGTAAATTACTTCTTCAAGGATAACTATCACTTACCCTGAGCGAACCATGTCATACCATTCACAATAGTATCACTACATGCTTAGCATCATAATAGCAACAGAAGCTTGCGTCTACAGCGTTGGTGGAGCAAGAATCAATGTTTTGCCAAAGTGGTGTAAAATTTCCGAATTTTAGGTTTAGACTAGCCTAGTCGTAGAACAGAAATTTTAAATTGGATGTCAACTTATACAAAATAGGCATCAATCTATAATTCTGATAGACTAAACAACGTCAAACAGTCATCAATCATCCTTGTATCGACTGTCATTGATGATATCCAGCATAGAAACTCAATCAACCAGAAAAATACATAACCTGCTTCGTTCAATTTAAAATCCTTTAAAGTGAATTATGTATTTCTGGTTGATTGAGGTTCTATGCTGGATATCATCAATGACAGTCGATACAAGGATGATTGATGACTGTTTGACGTTGTTTAGCCTATCAGTATCATAGATTGATGCCTATTTTGTATAAGTTGACATCCAATTTAAAATTTCTGTTCTACGACTAAGCTAGTCTAAACCTAAAATCGGAAGTTTTACACCACTTTGCCCAAACATTGATTCTTGCTCCACCAACGCTGTAGACGCAAGCTTCTGTTGCTATTATGATGCAAAGCATGTAGTGATACTATTGTGAATGGTATGACATGGTTCACTCAGGGTAAGTGATAGTTATCCTTGAAGGAGTAATTTACCTAGTCTTACGACTAAGCAACCTTGTGGCAGCAAATCCGACTAGCTAGTGTGTCTTGATTCGACTAGTCGCTGTTTAGACTACTTACGACCTGAGTCTTCAAACATAGCAGGATACCCATTCACTCATATACAGTATGCAGCAAGATAGTGATATAACACAGATACAGGTTGGTTGGAGGCTGAAGTTGAAAGTCTTGCTTAAACTTGCTTATAAAGCTGTGGAGAGGAACAGCTAGTCGTAAGACTAAGACTAAGAAATCATCGACTACGACTAGGTAGTCGGACTACCCTAACGACTAGATCAACATACGACTAGCTGTCGGACTAAGCAACAAACACTCACTTATGACTACTAGACAGCTAGGACACTTAAGTAAGGTAGAATAAGCTTATATTGATTAATTGTTAAGTTATAATTAAAGATTAACAGTTGTAATTAAGACTTAATCACAAACAACCCAATTGAACAATGGTGAGGTATAGTTGTATGATTTGACTATCATGCTCACATCATCAACGAACACCATCAATCGACCTAGTCGAAGACAATAGAGCTCATAACTAGTCGATTAGTCGCATTTTCGCATTAAAAAAGACTAGTCTAATCACTATAAACTCATAGACTAAGCATGAATTGGGGTTTTGGGGTTTTGGTGTAATGGTGAGGTATAGTTGTATGTTTTGACTATCATGCTTATATCATCAACGAACACCATCAATCGACCTAGTCGAAGACTATAGAGCTCATAACTAGTCGATTAGTCGCATTTTCGCATTAAAAACGACTAGTCTAATCACTATAAATTCATAGACTAAGCATGAATTGGGGTTTTGGGTTTTTGGGGTATTGTTCAATAGGGTTGTTTTTGATTTAGTCTTAATTACAATTGTTAATCTTTAATTATAACTTAACAATTAATCAATATAAGCTTATTCTACCATACTTAAGTGTCCTAGCTGTCTAGTTGTCATAAGTGAGTGTTTGTTGCTTAGTCCGACTAGCTTGTCGTATGATGATCTAGTCGTAAGGGTAGTCCGACTACCTAGTCGTAGTCGATGATTTCTTAGTCTTAGTCTAACGACTAGCTGTTCCTCTCCACAGCTTTATAAGCAAGTTTAAGCAAGACTCTTCAACTTCAGCCTCCAACCAACCTGTATCTGTGTTATATCACTCTCTTGCTGCATACTGTACATGAGTGAATGGATATCCTACTATGTTTGAAGACTCTGGTCGTAGGTAGTCTAAACAGCGACTAGTCGAATCAAGACAGACTAGCTAGTCGGATTTGCTGCCACAAGGTTGCTTAGTCGTAAGACTAGGTAAATTACTCCTTCAAGGATAACTATCACTTACCCTGAGCGAACCATGTCATACCATTCACAATAGTATCACTACATGCTTAGCATCATAATAGCAACAGAAGCTTGCGTCTACAGCGTTGGTGGAGCAAGAATCAATGTTTGGGCAAAGTGGTGTAAAACTTCCGAGTTTTAGGTTTAGACTAGCTTAGTCGTAGAACAGAAATTTTAAATTGGATGTCAACTTATACAAAATAGGCATCAATCTATGATTCTGATAGACTAAACAACGTCAAACAGTCATCAATCATCCTTGTATCGACTGTCATTGATGATATCCAGCATAGAACCTCAATCAACCAGAAAAATACATAATTCACTTTAAAGGATTTTAAATTGAACGAAGCAGGTTATGTATTTTTCTGGTTGATTGAGGTTCTATGCTGGATATCATCAATGACAGTCGATACAAGGATGATTGATGACTGTTTGACGTTGTTTAGCCTATCAGTATCATAGATTGATGCCTATTTTGTATAAGTTGACATCCAATTTAAAATTTCTGTTCTACGACTAAGCTAGTCTAAACCTAAAACTCGGAAGTTTTACACCACTTTGCCCAAACATTGATTCTTGCTCCACCAACGCTGTAGACGCAAGCTTCTGTTGCTATTATGATGCTAAGCATGTAGTGATACTATTGTGAATGGTATGACATGGTTCGCTCAGGGTAAGTGATAGTTATCCTTGAAGAAGTAATTTACCTAGTCTTACGACTAAGCAACCTTGTGGCAGCAAATCCGACTAGCTAGTCTGTCTTGATTCGACTAGTCGCTGTTTAGACTACTTACGACCTGAGTCTTCAAACATAGTAGGATATCCATTCACTCATGTAAAGTATGCAGTAAGATAGTGATATAACACAGATACAGGTTGGTTGGAGGCTGAAGTTGAAGAGTCTTGCTTAAACTTGCTTATAAAGCTGTGGAGAGGAACAGCTAGTCGTAAGACTAAGACTAAGAAATCATCGACTACGACTAGGTAGTCGGACTACCCTTACGACTAGATCAACATACGACTAGCTAGTCGGACTAAGCAACAAACACTCACTTATGACTACTAGACAGCTAGGACACTTAAGTAAGGTAGAATAAGCTTATATTGATTAATTGTTAAGTTATAATTAAAGATTAACAGTTGAAATTAAGACTAAATCACAAACAACCCAATTGAACAATGGTGAGGTATAGTTGTATGTTTTGACTATCATGCTCATATCATCAACGAACACCATCAATCGACCTAGTCGAAGACTATAGAGCTCATGACTAGTCAATTAGTCGCATTTTCGCATTAAAAACGACTAGTCTAATCACTATAAACTCATAGACTAAGCATGAATTGGGGTTTTGGGGTTTTGGGGAATGGCTGGGGATCATGTCAAGCTTGTCCTTGACTTAGCTTTGAGATGCTTACTCAACATTTGAGCTTAGAGTCATCTGGTGGTATTTCTTGCGAGAACTTAATGGGTATCTGTGTTGCTCAAAGCTGCTTTGATTGGCATTGACATTAAGCATTTACTGGTCTTCTCCTCCGTCATCGGGATCACCACCACCAATATTATTTTAGTTGAGTGAATTGAGAGAGGTTTTCTGTCTCTTTAATCTCTGCTTTTCATTTTCTTTTATCACGTCTGAAAGGTCTACTTACTCAGCTCTCTTACCAAGCATTCTCTTGTACGTTGTTTGAGTAATTAGCTGGACCTCTCGGTCTTTTTCAACGAAGCAAGATTTTCTTTTCATCTCAAGTTGATATTCGACCACTTTTTTGTTTGCAAAGAAGAAGTTAACAGCACAGGTTCCAGAGTTCATTTTTTGGGAATTCTAAAGCATTTCCAGAAGAGGGAACTCACCGAAGCAATCACTCTTCGTGTATTTCTTTTCGAACTGGGTGAGAAGTTAAATCACATCTCTAAAGTAGTGAGAGGTTTTCAGGTCTTCCGCGATGGTGTTCTTGAGAATAGTCTCATATTCCTCTTTTAGCTTTGCCTCAATCAATTCCCAATTGAAATTATCATTAGGATTGGGGGGAACGCTTTAGTTCATGTTCATCATGCTTTCAGTAACACCACATGCAGGTCGTTCGTAGTTAGAAACTCTCATAGCGCAGCTGAATTGGCTTCCATAAGCTGATTTCCTGGTCTGGCTTTGGCGATGTCTGTCATATCGAGTCTCCCTTTCCTCTGAATGGTCAGAGTTGTTCAAATTGCTGCTCTTTCTCACACTGTAGGGTTGTTTTTAGCTGGGCTCTCTCTGGCTTTGAAGTCTGTTTCTTGAGGGCTCTGGGGAATAGCAGTCTCTTTATTTGGCAAACTTGCTCTTGGAATCGCTTTCGAAGGTGGTCTTCTTCACTGAGGGGATGTTTCTCAGGTTGTAGGAAGTGGTCACGCGTTACTTCATCTGTTTGGGGGATTGTTGATCATCATCATCCTCATCATCATCATCTTCAACATAATGATTGACTTGGGTGCGACTTTTCGAAGAGTTTAGGCTGCTTGCTGCTGGTTTAGGTAGAGGGTTAGTAGGTGATGGGTTTGCACTTTGTCCCCTTGAGGTCTTCTTCAGTCTCTCAGCTTCTTATACCACAGCTTCATCTGCCAAAGCCTCGATTTCCTTGACAAAATCTTGTTCTGCGGGATCGTTGTACTTGGCTTTGAAAGCATTCAGAAGATCAACATCATTTTTGATCTCGAGTCCTGAAATCTTGAGGACTCTCTTGACATTTTAGTTGGTCGTAGGCTTGGTGAACTTCTTCTCTTGGTAGTCTGCGGGCATAGGGTAATTAACTTAAAATGAACTACCACTGATGGTATAGTTGGTCTGGCTTTGAATTGAACCTTTCTGGATCTGAATGTTGATGTTTTGAGATTAAATCAAATCATCCATGTCCTTGCGGAATTATTCTGCCTCGGCGAGAGTGAACGTAGACTGAGTGGCAGTGTTAATGCTAACCTGACTCATGATTTATGAGACAAAGTTACTGGCTGGCTTGCAAACGTACTCGGTCAGGATAGGGTTCATTCCTTTGCACTGGATCAGCTTCTTCATGAGCAAGGCGATGTTGAATGGATTTCCTGATGCGAGGAATTCGAGCAAGGAACAGTTGAAGACCAGGTTTTGCTTGGAGTTCTTGCACTCCACAGTCACTTTGGCATGTTGCAGCATCAATCTGATGGCACGATCCCCTTACATAGCTGAAGAGATGTGCCTGAGTTTATCGAAATCGGTGTTGGAGAAGTTAAAAGTTCCTGTGGGAAGCAGGAAATCTTCGAAAATCATTAAATTAATTATAAAATTCTGAAAGATCGGACTTAAATCATAGTTCAAAATCTCAGAATGATTTTCATTGGTTTGATTTTTTAGTGTGATTTGAGTTATTAGTATTAACTATTAAACTTTAAAAGACTGTAATATATATAAACCCCTCACAAGGAACAGCACTTAGTTATTGGAAATGTTACATTCATTCAATACATCATCGATTAGTAGCGAACATTCATACAATTCCTTTTCATCGCAGTCGATTCTGAACTTTGGATTTCTCTGCAATCAAGAGTTACAGGAAATCAAGCAGAGTACGCTGAAGCCATAGTAGAAGACTATACTCAAGTGGACATCAGTCGTGCTGGGCACCAACTTCCCCTCAATTCCTAAGCCATTGAAGCTCACTTACACCCAGGTACTCTCCTTAACAATGGGTAGGTGCCGCCATCAACGATGGCAATTCTGGGTGGACAAATCATACGACTGCCATTGGACAATGTTGAGTGAGCAGTATCATCGTCAGTCGATATTTCAAGTTTGGCAACTGATGACTAGCTTTGTTATGGCCTCGAACAGTACCTTCGCATGATTAGAAAGCCATAACAGCATACAGAGTAGAGAAACTCTAATGTAATGCATAAGAACCTGCAGATAAAGTAGAAAGATGAGCTGTGGTAAGGCCTGCAAGACTTCATGAAAGAGCAGGGGGGTTTTCGATTTATCAAATCGTGAGTACTCAAACCATTAACCAATGAATGGATCCTCCAAGAATCCTTACCTGAAACGCCGAGATGCGAAGCTGGCGCTAAAGAAAATCTAAGTGGTTTAACAATACAAGATGGAGGGCATGAAACCCAAGGATATAGCAATTGAAATGGGTGTGGATCGACGATTTGTATACAAAGCAATCGAGAAGTTCAAGTATGAGGTGGAGCACAGAGTGCTGAATCCAAAACAAAAGCACAAGAATGGGAGGAAGAATACGCGGAGCACCCGCTCTTGCTGAAGGCGATTGCTACTATACTTGAACAGCAAGGCATCTACAAGATCACTGGCTGGCGCCTGCATCATAACTTGCTTGAATTGCAGAGTAAGGACTAAGAATATAAGAACCTAACAGTGCCCAGCGTTGCTAAGCTATTAAAGGTACTCAAGGAAAGTTTCCATTTACGATTTGGCAAAGCCCAGAACGCCAATGCGAAGTATAGAGACCCATCCTTCAACGAGAAGAGACTTTGGGTGTCAAGACTGCTCGCGCAGCTATTCTTGGAAGATGCAGTGATCATATCAGTAGATGAATCCAACTTCAGGAGCGATTACATGCCGACAAAGCAATGGAGTTTCAATTCAACTGCACTTCACAAGGAAAACCAACAATTTGACTACTCTCTGGCCCCTGCAGTTGGTAAGACTGAGGTTCTCGTTACCGACGATGTCATCCAGTATGCGAGATGCTGGTTGGCTACTCTAACATCGAATCGAACACATCTATAATCAATGGGGCCAGAAAGTATGATAAAATGAAGACCCCGAACACCCCATTTTGAAAGACCAAGTTTCAATTCAAGATGAAAGTGACCTGAAAGCTGAAATTCTGAGACCCCAAGCAATTCTGTGAACCCCTAGGTAAGTATTGCTGCTATTGCTTAACTATTTGAATACAGCGTCATCAGCAGCTCGAGGGATGTCAAATCTGATGGTAAGGGTTCTATATAGCTTAAGAAGACTAAATTGGCAATACTGCACGAATAGTGGCTGGATCTGGAATTGTTCCATAAAAAATTTCAAGGCCAAACTAGAAATCGATCTTTACAAAGTTACGGAGGAAATCTTCCGCCTAGAGAGAACATATCTTTGAGGTTAAGGAGTAAAGAATCGCTGCCACCCCTGTCAAATGCAGCGACAAATACAAGTATACTCAGCTGTCACCTATCCTAGAAGCCCAAGAGGGCAGTGCTCAATAGACATCCCTGCAGAAGCGCTTCAGCGCGATCAGAATATAGAGCTCCTCCAAGAAATCCAGCAGCTAACCATAACCTCTCAAATCTGCTTCTGTTCTCACTCCATTGGTCCAGAACCTGGCCAGTCTCAGACTATAATCAACTCAACGCAAGGGCAGTGAGGTATTGAGCGCGAATGGCAATGAAAACTGGGCAGGCATCACTCCTCGACGCTTGCAGCTGTCCAGCAGGCCTCAAAGCAGCAGCGAAATCACAGAGAATCGACAGGAAGGTAAGCAAATTCTATGGATTTTGACACTTTTATAGATGATTCTAAGTTTCCTAAGTCCATTAAGGGGAGTAATCAAGCAACCCAAGCTGTAGTCGATGCAATTGATGCCTTACCATCATTCACTTATACTCCCATCGCAGTCTCGAAGCAGCAAGTCAACCAGCGGTTGGGGTCTTACGGGGTCTTGGCTCGAAATCTCTCAATCACCAAGGAATCCACTAAGAGATAGCAATTTTCGATGAGCTTTGTGGCAGCCATCACCAAGGACCAGCTGATCTCTAGCCAAATCATTGAGGGGGCCTTCGATGCTGTGCTGTTCGAGAACTTCCTCTATCACACCCTGCGCCAGCTGCGCACAGACAAGGATCTCGCCCATAAAAAGATCGTGCTGCTCATGGACAACGCAGTCATTCACAAGTATTCAGAGGTGCTGGAGACTGCTAGGAAGTTCAAGGTCACTGTCCTCTTCAATGCAGAGTACTCACCCTGGCTTAACCCCATCGAGCAGTTGTTCTCCTACATCAAGAGGCACCTCCGCTAGGAGCAAGCAGACAGCAAGTAAGTATTTTGGGCCTAACTTTTCATACGATCCACCTGGTGAAGCGGCTTTCGCAGATTCTGAAGGCAATGACCAAGACAGACGTCAACAAGCTCTGGGCTTTCAGCGTGAAGCAGTGGTGCAGCACCATCAAGCATGGATTTGTGTGAGATTGATATGAAAGACGATGAGTTGGAGTGCAGGGACTAGAGAAGCAACCAATATAACCATAGACAGCACTTGAATCGTCAAATTTATTGATTAAAAGCCCCCTTATTACATATCACACTTTTAAGTTTTAATTTTAACTAATCAAACCAAAAATCCAAAAACCTCTCTCATTTTCGCTCATTCAAATCATCATTTTGGCTCTCCTCCACTAAAGCTACCGAATTTGGTGCTCAAACAGTCGAGCAGGACTTGAAAGTTGCTGAGCTGGGGGTTTTAAAACATGGAGAACACGATTGGGTCCTAAATTTGAAGAAACACTCGTCGAGCAACGAGTTATAGACCATTTATGGTGATTCCACTCTAGATCATTAGTATTTTGTCACAGATGTCAATGATTGCCAATCAATTTAAAAGTTGGACATTAAAAATGACTATTGGTTACTCAACTATTGAATCAGAGTCAAAAATGGTAGTTTGCACTTTAAAATCAACGATTTGAGTAAAAATTAGAGAAATTCTTTAATCACGTGCTTTAAGTGTTCGAATACAAACGAAATCTAAAGTTGGTTAAAATTAATTTAATAATTTAGATTTTTGATTAATTTATACAATTTCCTATTTTTATCTATTTTAGCAATAATATTTCTCATTTATGATTAGAAGGAAGTATGCTAAAGGAGATAAAAGAACCAAAACAAATGAAATCAAATATTTTAGATTAGACAAAGGTAAAGAAAAATTAACTAATTAAAGTAAACTATACAATTATATTTATTTGAAACTAAAATAGAGGATATACTATCAAACAATTTAGTTATCGAGAGTAAAATAATATTAAAAAATTGACTTAAAAATGTTCAAGTTGTTTTTGTAAATATTCAAAATTATATCACATGATTAAAATTTATTGATTAACATAAAAATTTCAATCCCTTTTAAATCTTAATTAACTCACTTATGACTGATTCTATTAAAGTGTATATTAATTAATCCTTATATCAATGAAAATTAAATAATACAAAAATTGATCTAAGAAAATTTAAAAGACTATTAATTTTCTGAATCAAATCTCATTTTTACTGGAAATTAAAATTATTTAAATTAATGTTTATATTATGCTTAAAAAAATTTAATGCATAACTTGAATATAAAATTTTCAGTCTATTTAGAATATTTATCTGAAATATATAAATACAATGTTACAAATGAATTAATCTTGCTTAAAATACTCTGCATTGAAATTTATTAGTAATATGTCTGATTTATAATAAAATATATATTATTGATGAAATAATTATTAAACCTATATTTTTCCTGTTAGAGCCAAATAGATATATTTACATTTTTAATTTACAACTATAAGTATATTTATTTAAATTATGAAATAGAAATGATGTTTAAATTATTCCTCATTTTAATATTAGTAATTTTGAAATAATATTCAATAAATAGAATTAAGTCTTTAGAAAAAATAATTTAATATTTTAAAAATATGATAAAATTGGCGCAAGTAGTTAAAGTATATAAATTTACCACTTGAGCCCATATTATAATATAAATATAAATAAAAATTTTAATAAATTTTATATTAATGTTTCAATAAACTTTATTAATAACACATTTTTTCAGTGAGCGCACAAGAAGCCCAAAAAAAGGATTATTGCTCTTGAATTTCTGGAGATGGTAGAAAAATAAAAAAAAACACATATCGAGAAATCCTCATTCAATCATTGGATTATGGGTACGAAGAGAAACAGTTTCATGAGCAATATAATCTGGTGTACCGCAATACTCAACTAAAAGTTGAAAAACAATAGGGTAGGTAAATATTTGTAAAAATCCTATTGCAATATTTAATAATAAATGGCTCTTATTTATTATGTATATAAGTGTAATTAATAAAAGTGATTTTATATATAGATCTCTTTTTATATTTGATCTCTTTTTTTTATTTCTTGCATTAAGCGATTCACTAATGTTTGAATAATACTTAAATTATATAATTAGTTTTATATTTAGAATTTAAATATTCGCGATTTTTAAACTATTTTTGCTCATTATAACTCATAATGCAATATAAAAGTTCCTTTCGCCAAATTCAATAGAATCGCTTTTTAAATTCTAACTTATTTATAACTCAAACAATTTTTTTATTAGATAAACTCCATTTTTTAATTGCTTTTTAACATTATTTTAGGTTCTATTATATCTTGCAAATAAGAAAACATAAGCATCAGTGTTTAACTACTATCATAAGACAAATTATATTATAAAAAACCTTATTGTTCAAGATTAAGTATTAAAGTATTGAGAAAATCATAATAGAAATTTACTTAATTGTATAAATCAATAAAAAACTTTACATAATCAATTTTGTATAAAAATACCCTTTAATGGAATATTTTTATACAACTTTAATATATTTTTCATTTTATATCACTTTTTATGATTATTGATTAACATGGTTTTGTATTTATAGGCTGGAAAATTTGATCTTAGTGATAGTTAGTTGTGATACTCATCCCTAAACATGCTTAAAATTAACTATTGATGGACTTAATTTATATTATCTAGATGTAATAAATGACAAGAATAATTAAATAGTAAAATAAATTTATATTATTAATTAATGATTTTTAATATCCATTAATGTTATATCATTAATACCTTCAACTGATGGTTATCATATTTACACTTTTATACTCAAATGAAAAAAATAAAATTTAGTAGTTATTCTTAATAGCATCTATGATTAATATCTCCTTAAAAGTAACTAATTAAATTAAATCTCAAATCATAAATTGCATTAAATTTTAATTATTTTATTCTACATCTAGTTTTGTTAAATTTAAAAATTAATCAAAAAATTAAACTAAGGCAATTATTTTAATTATTGACAAAGATGATTTATTCCAATATATATATTTATAATTACTTCTTGATTGATGATAAAAAAAATCATAGAAAATAATCAGATTTATAATATTAAGTGAGAAATTTATCAATAAATCATTATTTAATGCAGAGTTTTATAAAAAAAGTATAATTAATGATCTATAATTCATGTTCTGTAGTTAATGATTTCTATACATAATAAATTTTATTAAATTTATGATTGGTTATCAATAGTTTTATAGTATTAAATTTTATTGAGTGAGTGAATTTATGATTTGAAAATAAACTAGAATTTTTGTAAACTAAGTCATTTAAATATTTAGCCACAGACACTATTTTAGAGAAAAATAATATTGGGCTATTTGACCAGCCTCTACTTACTAATAAAAAACAACAAATCATAAACAAATTTAAATAAATTGTTCCATTTTAAACAAGATGGAGCCATAAAATAAAGATCACTGCTGAAATATGTTAATATGTTAAATATAAGATTTTAATTTTATACCATTTGACATTTAGGGTAATTTTATCAAATTAAGAAGAGAAACTGTTTAATCAATATCAGTTTATGCTGTAAGATAACGAAAAACTCCTATCTACTATAAATAGTTGATAATATTTATGTTTTTATTAGAGTATAATAATCAAAATAGTTATTGTCTATTCATTAATTGTGGTAAGATGTAGACTCATCAACATTTCTGATAAATATCCATTTTTAAGTTTTTGAAAAACTGAAATTAAAGTAGATAAAGAGAAAATTTAAATATATTTTTACAGATAAATTAATAAGTATAGTTATTTATATATGAATAATTATTATAAAAAATGGATTTAATTATAATAAGTTTGATCAATATCTTTATTTTTAAAAAATTCTTGCAATCTAAGATTCAAATAATTGGTTAAGCTGCCTTATCAAAGTAAACATTTTCTCATAATATATAACTTTTGACTATAATATGTAAGATTTAGGTATAAAGAAAAAATTATTAAAAATTTTCATAAGATTTAAGAAAGAAAATATAGCTTTACTATTCAATCCAAAATTATAAATTCATAATTTATTTTAATACAAAGCGTTAATTAATAATTAGAAAAATTCAAGCTTGTAAGTTTAAATAATGTAAAACTAGCATTAAAAAATGCAAAATACTCTAAGGACCTATGGTTAATTTTTTAGGTAAGGAACTACTCCATGATTAAAAAAAAGCAGAATCTTGATAAGCAACAAGACTATATTAATAGTTCGTGAGGTATCTCAGTATCAGGTTTGAAAATACTTTATTCATCAACAACTGCAACAAAAGAATGGCAAAAGAATCAAGTCCACTAGAGATAAATCTCTCCTTAAATTATTCCAACGTAGCATCTCATGACTTTAAATGTTAGAGAAGTAAATATGTATTTTCATTGAGAGTATGACCCTCCTTCTCAATAATAGGTACCTATAGTACCATATCACTGCTTCTTAGCTCTATAAGGAAAATAAGTAGTTAAAAAATCAACAATAATATTGCATACACTACTCGTTAAGGTGGCCTCAAGACTATTGTAAGTTCATACACAATTTTATTAAATATTTGAAACTTAACCAGTAAGACAACTAAAAAGTATACTTTAAAATAGCTATATGTAATATTTGCAAGTGATTTTTAAGTATAATGAAAAATTACTTATTTTTATTTAGAAAAGTGAGATTTTACTCAAAATTTATCTTTTAATATTTATATTAATTGGTATACCACAAATATACTTTCATTTACTTTCCAAAATTTGATATTAACTTTATAAAATTAAATTCTGATCAATATTGGTTGTGGCAAAAAATGACGAATTTCAATAAGAGACTGATGAATCTCCTCAGGATTAAACAACTAATCAGAAATAATGTTCAAAATTGTAAGTTAATTTAAAATTATTTAATATTTAGCTAAGATGGAGAGAAATGATGTCCGATAACATCACTTTAGGGAGCTTAAATGCAAGCTCATATAAAAAAGCTCCTGATGACATCCTCAGATTCAATTGGAAGATTCTGTCATTATACCTTTTGTAGAGAGGAACTATCTTCCACCAGATAAGCTGAAAACGATGATATTCTTGAAGGATTTTCTTGATGGTTAAAAAGCCTATATTAAAAAGCAGATATGTAGAATTTCAATGTACCTCTAGACATTTGGCACACAAATCATAAAAAACACAAGCACGAGGAGGTTGATGAGAGCATGTTGTTAAAGCTTGCAACAGTTGGTAAAATAAATTGAGAAAGGGTTTCTATATCTGACATCATTTTTCAAAAGTTCATTATCGCAATAAAAAAGTCTTTGTCAAAGATTTCATGGCCTAAAATAGAATCGAGAATGTGGTGATAGCTCCAGTAAAAGAGCATTCGTTAAAACAACACTGAACTTATAGCTTTGTGCAAAAGATATGTACAGACAAGCTGATTTGGAAGTTTATGTCAATGACCACTGTGTTTGACCATGATAGACCTCTTTTGGAATGAAATAAAGCATCTAAATAATTGATCATAGTAATAATTAAAACAATGCAACCTTGTATATCTAATTTCTGCATTACTTTATTTTAGTAAAAATTTTTCATGATTCTATGTCTAAGAATTATTTTTTATAATATTATTCAACATACAAACTTAAGTTCATCAAGTTTATAGCATTTTAATTTAATAGATCTTCAAAGACTTACACTAATCTTGTAAATTAAAAAACTTTTTTCCCAGACTTTTTATCAATGATACATTTTTTTAATAAATTGATGATATCTCCAAAAAATTGAAAACATACCATAGGAGCTTTATATTAATGATGATTTATTTATGTGTACAGACAAAGCTTACTAATTCAAATAGATCAATAAAAACTATTGTTTCTATTGATCATGTACAGGATAGCATTGTTCTTAATTTTATAAAATATAGAAATCTTTGTATATAAATGCATTTTATAAATTGCAAATACCTTCTTCTTAACTAAAATAGTAACACTTGCATAATATAGTAAATAATCGCAAAAACTAAGAAGAAAATAAGGAAAAATATGATAGAAAAAAATTATATTTAGGTGTTAAGCAGGTTATCTTTATTAAATGTATCACCAAAATTAACCTGAAAATTGTTATTTTGCAGGAACTTGTACTAACTTTGCTTAGACCCATATAAAAAATATTCTATTAAATTTCTCAATTTTTATAAACAAGAAACAATATAGATATGTATAAAGCTATTATATGTAAATCTAATTAAAACTTCGAATATTAACAATTATCTAATTTAATTTTTCTGATTTTTTTTAAAAAATATAAATTAAAGGATTTCATTTTTTTCTGATCTTGATTCATAAAACAAGCAAATTTCATTACAGATTCTAAAATATTTAAAATTATTGCAATATAATGGCAAATTTTTTAGAAGTTAGATTTGCTAATAGGTAGAAGAAGATGAAGAAGAAATAAATTAATTATAAAGAGCAATTATTTATAAGACCCTTTAATTTATTTGGTTATGTTTTACATTCTCCATCTTTGTATGCTTTAAACCATAAGCATTTTGGTATAATACATTTTATTTATTTTTTTTGCTTTTAATATGATTAAGATATTAACTCAATTCTAATATTACAAAATATAGTAGAATTGCTTAAATATACAGTTTAATGAACTTTTAGAAAATATATTTTATTGTCTTTAATCAAATTGTTTCTTTGATCGTAATTATAAATAAAATATGGATAGTACTGAATTATTATTTGTGTTAAGCATGCAATAATAAAATCCTCTTGCTATGAATATAATTATAGATAATATTTTGGAAAATACTTTCTCATTACTAAAGTAATCACTTGCACAATATAATTCAGAAAGCAGCGTCTTGTTATCAATAAATATATCACTAGTTTAAACTTTTTAGTAGTAAAAAAAAAATATGAAATAATTGAAAGTCATATAAAGATTTGATTTAATGAAAATAAAAGCTAAATTAACATTTATTTTTATAAAAAATTAATGAAAACTCCTTGATTTTATGAAATAGATACAAGTATGCATAATGAAAAAATGCACCAAGATTAAGAAAAATAAAAACCAGTTTAAAGTTTGAGATTAGAATTTAAAATTTATAAACATGTAATTTTTCCCTCAAAAGAAATCTACTAAAATATGATTAAAGCGGTAATTATCATAAATAATATTCTTAGAATGCATTAATTGAATTGTTACATTAAAATAAATAATTGAAAAAAAATCAGGAAAGATCAAATGTTATAAAATAAATAAAATTCTAAGAATTTGCTTTATACAAGTATCGTATGTAGTAAAAAATTAAGTATTGGTTTTGCATCAATAGCTTCTCATAATTAATATATTTTCAATTTAAAAAAATAAAAATTTAAGTAGGAGGATGATGTCACAAAGAACAGAAAGGGATTTGTAAATATTCAAAAATTTGATAAGTTTTATATTAATTATAGATAATTTAAAATTATTTTTTATGCTATAACAAATATTATTTAATTGACGAGCTAACTCAAAATGATTTTATTTTGTGTTATCTCCTAATATGTATAAACTATATTTTTATTATTATTAAATAGAATTGAAATAGGAAAATTTGTTAAAGTAATCAAAAATTCATATTTAAATAAGCCCCAAAACCCTAAAGTTAAATAGGTTGTATAAACTGACATTTAGATTTATAAAATTTAATATTAAATCAATCTAAAATCAGAAGAATATATGTACAACTTTTAAGAAAAGATTTAATTTAATTATTAAATTATAAGCTAATCATGTCAGGGTATTAATTTTAATTATTTCTTTATATTTCTTATTTTTTAATTTTAGTGTTCTTGTCTTTTATATAAAAATTTATTTTCAATATTTCTGAACATCATTATTTCTATGGGTTCATGTTAATGTATTGTTAAATATATCTTATTTATAATTTTCTTGTTTTGTTTTAAAAATTAGGCTTTTGTGATCATTCTACTTTCCTCACAACTTTTTAACTTTCTTACAAATTGTAAATTCCATTTCAAATTTTTGAAATGTTTTATAATAATACAGATTGTTAAGCTTCAATTCGTAATTACTCAAAATAATTAAAATCTTTTATATTGAAATTTTGGAAGTAAATGACTAAATATTAACTTTTAGATATATTTAAAATACAAGTTTACAAGTTGCCCTCATTACAAATCCCTAAAGAAGTTTATGACTACTAAGAAATGCTCCCTAAAATAAATTGAACAACAAAATCAAAAACTTAAGTTTTCTAAATACTATTACTATATACTTAAAACTAAGTAACTAATCTAGTGTTTTTATGAAATTTGTCAAATAAATATACTTGTATTGACAATAAACAAAATTTCATGTTTAAACTATAGATTTCCATCAGTAAAGTAATTAAAAATTTTAGTAAATAAAAATAAATATACCTAGTAAATTAGTTATATAAATTTAATCTAACTTTTATTAAATAATGCTTGAGATCAAACCATAAAACGATCAAGAATAAACAAAAAGAATTATGTTTTTAATTCATTAATAAAATATTATCAATTAAATTATATGATTAGATATTCTTTAAAAAAATATATATCTATGACTTAAATTTCACGCATCTGTGATGACTCTAAACTCAGCAAATGTGAGCAGAGATAAAATGATAATTAAAACTAAAATTTGGTGAATTTTAGATTAAAATATTCAGCGAACAATCAGCATCTCAGTAATTATAGCTTTGATAACATATAATTCTTTCTAAAGTATATATTTAATAAATAATCCGCGGTTAAAAGACTTTGCTTTAATAGTTATCAAAGAGATTGTATAATATTTATCCTTGGTTGTTGAGTCCTCCTCGTTGGTTCAAGAAAGATTTGTGGAAATTTTGTTTTTGATGTAGCTCAAATCATAATGATCTGCTCTCTCAATTGCCTGCATACTTGATTGCTGTATCAACATCGAAAATCGTGTCTTTAGTATTTGGCTTTGATCATTCCATAAGTTGACTTAGCCATATTCCACCAGATATGGGTATAAGCAAGTCTTGGTTTGAGTTACATCCATCGTTATTAGCATGCATGATTTAATTTAATTTAAAAAGCCATTTCTCCTTTACAAAGTAACTCTGTCATTTGGAAATCTCAATATCTGAATTTTGCATATAAATTCATAGGCGTAGGCTACCGCGTGAAAAATTGCGATTCATCTGTAGCCTATGCTCATAAATTTTGTTGATATTTTTGTCAAAATTTAATAAAGTTAATAAAAAATGAATAAAAATTGCCGTTTGAAATTTATATAAATACTTAAAATATATACCTCTTAAGATGTGGAACTTTCAAAGTTTTATAGTAATAAAAACCAATTAGAATTATCTCATTAATAGCTTAGTATTTAAATTTTTCACAATATTTCGTTTCGAAATATATTTCTCAGCATTAAAATTATTCATTAAATTAAATTTAGCTTTTTCGAGATTAAATAAAATAGGTACCTTTAACAATTGAAGAAAATTTATTATCTATTAAGACTTTACTGTAATGGTCAGTTAATTTTCTTAAAGAAAGATGCTTACTTCTTCATAGATTATTTCCAGTAGTTAAAATTTTGGTCACCTATTTAAGAAAACTGTAGAAAAAAAAATAAATTTAAATCTGTCTACTTTTACCTAAAACTCATATATTAAATGTAATAGATGGTTTAATTTAATTGACAGACATAATTGAAAAACTATCATATTTTTTGAGAAATTAATATAGAATTATATTTATTGATGAAGTTTTATTCAATAGTAAGAATATTAAATAATATTCTTAGAGAGCATAGTACTAGATATTTGACTTTAAAAATATAAGAGAACAATATTCTTAAATACCATTGGTTCCTGGTATTTCATTAACATATGGACTTGAAAATTACTAATTTGTAATCAATCAATAAAAAAGACTTAATTAAAAGAATTTTTGTAAGCCCTTTTTCGATAAAGCTAAAGTAATAAAATTTTATTTTTCATGGATAACTAAAGACTTCATCAATCAGTAGAAATCAAACAATAAATATTTAAAAGCGGAGCTAAAAATATCTATAATTTACCGGATTTACCATAACTCAATTCAATTAAAAACTATTGGGCTTTACTAAAAATTAATTTCAGAAAAAAATTATCGAGTGATTTACTCACTAATTCAAAACATTCAACTTTTCAATTGATAAAAGATTCAATTAATTAAGTTGAAGACTACAAAATATAGAAAATTTGTGAGAACGGATTGATCAAATTACAAATTAAGCTTAATTGAAGAAATTAAAGATTCAATTATTAAACTAAAATCTTTTAGAGCTTTGGCTTTCAACCAACTTATTTTAAGTGCCTTCTCTCACTTTTCATTATTTGTTTTCTTACAAAATACCATTTGTCTTTTAGCTATCTTAATTATTTCTCTATTGTTACCGTAAGTATTTAGCTATTGGATTAAGTATGATTTTTACACCCACTTTTACTAAAAAGAGTTCAAGCTTTTATATGTTCTTTTATCGACTTATTATTATTTAAATTTCTATCACTTTTCATCTTGAATTTCTAAAAGTGATTATTAGTATTAGTTAAAATAGGGAAACTTACTTACATATTAAGGTAGATTTTTTAAGAAAGTTTCAAAATTCTTTAGATTTGCTTCACTATATTTCATTTATTATAGGATATTAAACTGTTGGTTAACTGCAAAAATTTACCCCTCCTTAAAGCTTAAACTATCGACTTATTCTTTTAAGATTTGAATTTCTTTTAGAGAGGACTCCTAGAAGACTTCTTTCAATTAAATTTTAACTCACTACTCTTCTTGAATCCAAAATCATAATCGTATACTGCTAACCATCAATTAAGTTAATACAAGACTCCTCAAGCTTTTAGATTGAACTTCTTGTTACTGTATAAATTAGTATTTAGCTTGGGGTTTTTATCTATTTATGAATGAGCTGTGTCGATTAAGATAAGGGATTAGAATATTCCTGGTGAAAAAAACACATGACTTCGCCGAGATATCCCAATTAATCTACAACCTCATCACAGATAGAGATGAATGCGTACAAATAACAATAGGTAAACTCCTATTCATGATAAGAACAATCATTCAAAACGGTCTAGTTGATTCATCAAAGCTCAAGCATTAAATTTCATTACTAAGCTCCAGAAACTAAAACATAGATCAAATCTCTAGGAACTTGCTTGAACTTTACTAATAACTTTCATACTCAATGTAAATTTACTTTAAACACATGAAAAGACGCACACAACCGACGATCTAAAGAATCACAACAATTCAAGTGGTTCAAAAACACTCTGCGGAAGAAAACTCAACCAAACCCATACCTCCTTGATCTTACCACCTACTAAATATCCCATCGAAACTCCCTCACCCTCAAACTCAAGAGACTATTTAGCTCAAAGGGCAGTACCAGAATACCTCAAAGCTGCCAAGCAAATATAAAAAGACTTCGAGCTTGAATACTCAAGCGATGGATCTTTTTCAGAATTCTTACCCTCAACTGACATTTCAGAGTCATCAG
Organism: Oxytricha trifallax; assembly: GCA_000711775.1. NCBI lineage: Eukaryota > Ciliophora > Spirotrichea > Sporadotrichida > Oxytrichidae > Oxytricha > Oxytricha trifallax. The sequence goes on from ARYC01019879.1 coordinate 20,874, forward strand.
GAGAAGTAGAAGAAGTCTCAGACAGGGAAGACGACTAAAAAGCTTGAAAATACCGATCTATTCCGACCGGTAAATAAAAACGTCGACTCGGAAGAAATTATACCTACTAAACAGGAAGAAATTAAAAATCCAAATTTGATTAATAAAAATGTTATTATTAATAATATTCCTAATAAGTATTATATATAATGTGTGGAGGAAATATGTCTGCTCTTGGCATTTATTGGAAAACAGGAGCAGCTATAGCTGAGGAGGTTCAAGAGTGCAAGGGACAAGGCCTCCCCCAGAGGTTACTAGTACTACTCCTAATGCTGGGACAACTACTGGTCCTGAAGAACCATTGTACTTACAACTCCAGGAAGACTTCAAGTTGCATGAAGGATTCGATAAGAGTTGTGGACTTAAGGGATCTATTTTATCAGAAGGTCAGAAGCAAAGAATTACTATTGCAAGAGTGCTCATTAAAGATCCAAAGATTCTCATTCTAGATGAAGTAACAATGCAATCGAAGCTGATGATATCTCAACTAAGCAAGATCAAAAGAAGAAAAAAACAAGAATATCATTGAGTGGCTGTTTAGCGCAGCTGACTCTAACAATTACACGTCTGATACAGTTCCCCCCGCTTAGTAATAAAAATATTCCTAATTAACTAATACATAGTCATACTACACTGCAAAAAAAATTTATACCACACATTAAATATAATACTGATTAATATATAATATCTCTAGAATTTTAATCTCTAGATTTATTTTTCTCTATTTTACCTAAGTGATTCACTACTACTACTAAAAATCTTCCTAATAATATTCAAATGTCACATGACGCACCAATGAGGGAAGTAGGCTCCAACGCAATGGAAAACTATCTGAATAGCTGACAAGCTGGAAACAAAGTCCCGCTAGAATAATGGGAACAAATGTTAGAAACCAGAAAATCAGTACTAGTCCTAAAGATTCAATCAGCCTGAACAGGACTATACAAACTAATTTACCAAAATGTCTCTGCCACAAACACTAGCATAAAATTTGATTTCACCAAACTACTAATTATGCTACAAAAAACACTTCGAATTCACTGACTTGCAAGCCATTAAGAAGTAAACCGACCAAATTGGAACAAAATGAGTCAAATGACTATTATCAATAATACTCAAAATCAACCAAAGCAACTCCAATGCAATCCAGGCATTCGCTATAGACTATGACCCTATATCCAATCAAGTTGTGTTCCAATACAAAGTCCTGACTAAACTACCAGGATTTATAAGAAAGGATCTTCTTTGACTAATAACTACAACTTTTAAAACTTATATATAACTTAACCTATTTTAATTTAAAATATATTAGACACAATTGATGAGACTGCCAAGAACAATGATGGATGATGACCAAATCATAATCCAGAAACAAGCAAGAAATTTAATGAAAATGGAAGAAGACAGAAAGGAAAATAAAGAACCAAAGGAAAGAAACTAGAAAAGAAGAAGAAATTGAGGACAGAAACCTCCTAAATTAGGAGGGAAGATAAAATTTATTCCTTAACAAACTTATACTCATTGGCCCTCTGAGGCATAGATGTGAATTAATTATTATTATTATTATTGCATGACTTTTATGGCAAGAGTGGGGGGGCTTACTTGCCCAAAGTAAACTGCAGAAATATCTACTTTTTCAGGAGTAAACTGACTGGTGAGAAAGAGGTAAACCTTAACATAATTAAATCGTTTAGTACTTGAAAAGAAATGATGTAGTGTTTGCAACTTTCCCTCAGTTTGAGGGGCTAACTGGTGATGATTTCCTTGAGTATGCCCTGTAAAAACCAAACTTGCTTAAATATTTGCCAGATTAAGCAGACTGGCTCTATCTTTATAAAAATGGATAACCGATGTCCTCCTGCCACTCGATTCTTAAGGCATAAACGAATGATCCTTAAAGCTAAATAAGACAGAAGACAGCGACTTGACCAATCATAGAACTAATTAGTGCACATTAAGCCCGAGCTCATTTTAACCTTGAATGGCTCTCTAAACTATAGTGGTCAGATTATATGGCAACTTCTTTCTGTAGTGCATAAAAGAGATCGGCCTATTTGATCAAGCAAAGCAAAAAAGAAAAAGCCAGATAGCCTATTCAAGAAGAGGACAAAGGTTTTAGAGGCTAATAGCCATCCTTTAAAGAGGAAGTTTATGGACTAAATAAAGGGTCAGAGATGAAATGGGCATGATGAAGAACTAAATTGACGACTTGCTCAACTATTAATTCGCTTGCATTGCAACTTCACGAGGAGGAGTTATTGAAGATGAACTCAAGGTCCAAGGGATGGACCTGACTTAATAGAATAAAAATTTTTTGATGTGAAAGTTTTAAATCCACTTATTTTGTCTGATAAAGCTAAATAAAACCATTAATTATTATAAACTTAAATTGTAATAAGTTTTACTATAAAAATTAAAGTCTTTATTATAGACACATTTATTTGAATGTGCCAGTCTCAAACAATGATGTATTAAATATATACAAGGAAAGTTAAGTTTTATGGTATAATTGTAAAAGTTTTGTCATTACAATGTAGTTTGTTTGATGGCAGCAAAATTTTGAGATAAAATTATGGTCTAAATTATATATTGACTTAACAAAAGTTTTAAAAATTTCGTAATATATTTTACAAAAAACCTTTTTCCAATCTCTGAAAAATATTATTTAAGAGTTTCTCAAATTACAAAGTTAAAATATTCAAGTTCGTTTTTTGTGTATGAGTGTATAAATATTTATGTCAAAATGAGATTTAATTATTATTTACACTATTTGTGATATTATGTATGAATTTTTTAATTTTTTTAAAATAAATATAAGACTTTATTATACTTTGTAAGTTTTTATAACAATTGATACAAATTTAATAATTTAAGTGTATAAATAATTTGAAATAATTTTGATTAAAAAAATAATTATTAAAATTGATGCTATTTATAAATATAAAATTTTAATATAAAGCTCCATTGGTCTCATTTATTTAAACTGTGACTATTTATAAAGTTTCCTATTTTAGTTTACTAATTGAGTATAAAAGCTTGTTGTTAATAAGCTAAATTAAGAATTAAAAATGAGAAAAAAATTAAGTTATAAAAGTTGAAGTAAAATTAAGTCAGTAAATCTTCTGAAATGACTTATTAATCTCCTAAGTAAATCAAAGAGTACCAATAAGCTCAATAAAATTGAGATATTAAATAAGAAGAAACAAAGCTAAAATATTTAAGTATGTTAAAAACAAGGCATTTGGGGAACAAGTCTTACAAGATGTGAGAATTGAATTATTGAAATAATTCGGAGTTAAAATGTTAGAGCAGAACAAGGTGTGGCTTTTCTAGACTAAAAATGCTAGAAAGAGTGAGGCTAAATCTTGTGCTCTAGCTAAAATTAGTTCATAAATCATGCAAAAATCTAACTAAATAAAGGAAGTAAAAATTAGTGAATATTAAAATTCTAAATTGAGTCTGGAAAAAGCACTGTAAAATCTCTAATCAGCAAAATTATTAGCCCAAATACAGTCTAATTTGAACTTGAGTCATTAAATTCATCGCTTAATAAGACAGAAACTGAAGATAGCGAAAAATACTCAGATGCTTCTTTTCTAAATTAAGAGACAGAGTTTAATAAATTATTTCTGACAACTTGAAACAAATTGCAAATAATTAAATGAAGAATATGTATGATGAACTTTTGAGAAAAAGTTCCAGAATAACTTGAGAGCAAAATATTATAAAATCTGAATACTAAAATTAATTAAGTTATTGATTATGTAGATTCCCTCTAATAATACTTATAAACCTTAAACCTTTATGAGTTTAAAAATTACACAAAGGGTATAGAGTAAATCTAATTAGAATTTAAAAGCTTTGTTGATTATTTAAAAAAAACAGTCCCCGAAATTAGGTGTTGCATTGCAATAAACTCTAGCTAATCATGTAAGAATTTTCTAAGAAAAAAAATCAAAAATTAAAATAATAAATTGAAAAGGTTTTAAATAACATGTCTTTATTGTAAGAAAGATATTAAGAATTTGTTCCTATGATAACATAGCAACTCTAATCTAAGGATGCTCAGATTAATGAAATTCAAAAAAGTCCATAAATTTTAATTGATTAAGTCAAAAAAACTATTACAAAATTTAAATAGTTCACAAATGAATACTTACTAGGATTAAGCATGAACATTAAACAACTAGATCAAAAATATTAAAGAATTGAGATAGAAGAATAGAAAAATAAAAAAGGATCAGACTTCTAAAATTAGCAAAAATAATTCGAGTAAAATTAAACTATTAAAAAAGATGTTATCATATTGCAAGCAAAGCACAACCTGAGTTCACAGCAATAATTAGCATAAACTATAGGCATACTGAGCAAAGATGACGAATTGGTGAGATTCATCTTGTTAGAGAACAAACCTCATTATTTGATAAAAATTCCTTAAATATATTCGAAATTTAGGACTTAAAATACTTCTAACTTATTCAGAAATTATATAACTTGTTTGCTTACTTTAACTTACTTACTTTTTTAATCCTCAAATGTTATTCAATAATTTTCTCAAGGAGTTTTGAGGTTTATATTTAACTGACTCTAGCTAGAGATATTTGTAGATCAAATTTGGTCATGATCACTTACCGTTATGATTTTTATGTAAAACCTCAAATGTCAACTATACTTCTCCTATTCTCTTTCGAACTTGTCATTTGACCTCACTTGACCTAAAACATTTTTCATTAATATAGTAAAATACAAAATACACTTACTTGAATTAACCTTTGTTTTTCCTTTTATTTCCTCTGATTGAGATTATATTTATTAATTTAAGAATTATTTTATTTTATTAGTTTTAATTTAATACAATTTCAAACATTCGATCATTTGACCCATTTGACCAACTTGACTGTATTTATTTTCAGGTCAAATGATTTATGGTTTTTTAATAAGTAATATTATCATAATTAATTTTAAAATGGGTAAATTGCAAAGCTGTTATTTCACAGTGCACTATTCTAAGTATTAATTGAGAGGAGTGATCCAAAGAAAGACTGAGTTTGGCTCTTGGGAAAAGCAGATAGAGTAAACTGAAGTATTGTCAAGATGCTTTAGCAACAAATCATCGTGTGCGTTGTGATTCTAAAAGCTTAGCCCTAGCAAGGATTAAGTAACAAGGATGAAATGATTCTTGGAAGTTGTAGATATTTAAGAGAGGTGAAGTATAGACTGGTATAATTAGAGTACTATGACAGCATAGTAGTGATCACTATTAGCTCAGCCATTAGAGGAGCTTAATTAATTAGATAGAAAAGCCTTCTAGTGGCCAGAAGCCATTAGATCGACCTCAAATATATAAGAATGCGACAGCTTGAAGATACCATTTGACGCAATAAACTTGGAAATCTTTTTAATGGCACTTTTTAAGCTGGAGGACTCTAGTGAAGCAATTTGTTAGAGAAGCAGACATAATGAAATGCAAGTTCTATGTGATATGATGAAATCGTTACTATCACAGAGAAAATAGCAAATGTATAGCAGGCTAGCCTTTGTTTGTAACTAATAAACTAAAACCTAAATTGAATTTCATTTATATTATTATCATAATTAGAAAACCATAAATCATTTGACCTGAAAATAAATACAGTCAAGTTGGTCAAATGGGTCAAATGATCAAATGTTTAAAATGTATTAAATTAAATTAAAACTAACAAAATAAAATAATTCTTAAATTAATAAATATAATCTGAATCAGAGGAAATAACTGGAAAAACAAAGGTTAATTCAAATCAGTGTATTTTATATTTTACTATATAAATGAAAAATGGTTTAGGTCAAGTGAGGTCAAATGACAAGTCCGAGAGAGAATAGGAGAAGTATAGTTGACATTTGAGGTTTTACATAAAAATCATAACGGTAAGTGATTATGACCAAATTTGATCTACAAATATCTCTAGCTAGAGTCAGTTAAATATATTTAAATATGAATTTTTGTGATTACTTTTACTAATTTTCTCAATTCTATTTTAGCAATAATAAAAAATAGTTTATATCATATTAAAACGATCTCATATTTTTTTTTCTCAAATTTTAGTCCAATAAATATTGCTTATTTTTAAATCTAATACTTATGATTAGAAAGTTATTTATTTTACAATTTTATAAGTTGTTTTATTCAAATAGGAAAGATTTATTAATAAATTTTGTTCAAATAATACTTTATTTAGATTACAAAAATAATATAGAATGAAATAACTGTTTCTAAATATTAATAAAATTCAAATATTATATATTTTTATCTTTTATTATTTCATCATTATCTGGCAAATTTAAATAATTTAACTAATTCATGATTTCTTTTTACTAAAATTTATACTTTGACATTATGTGTTTTGGGTAGGGTGGTTGCTATTTCAAATTATGAATAATATCGAAAACGCAATAATGAATACAAATATAACCAATATATTAGATTGACTATTAATTATGATTTGTTCTTATCAATCTCGATAATGATAGTGAAGACACTGCAGGTATCCTATTACATATATTTTTTTGTTTTCGAATTTATGTTCCTCTTGCATAATTCTACAAGATCATCATAGACTATGAATATCAACACCAAATATTGAAAGTTAATTATAAAAATTTCATCAAAAACAGGTTCTGTGTTTTCTGTTACAATCTTAAGCATGGGAGCAAGTGAAGATTTTGTTTTAATTTGAAGCCTTTTTGTAGATGATTTATTCGCTTATTATGTTATTATTCTTAAAGGAATGTTGTGTGTGAGTAATCACTGCTTTCCCTTCCAGATAAAATTTTCTTCCCCCTTGTTGGTATTCAACTGATCGAAACTATTGAATTCGTGCTTGGTACATTTTACACAATTCTATAAAGATTAAGGGATAACTCTGTTTAGATATTTTTTTGCCTTGGTGTGCTTTCTGAACCAGTTTTTGTGGACGAAAATCAACTGATTAGGCTTTATAGAATATACTACCAATTCCAGGTACAATTAGTAAAAGTCTTTAAAGAATTGAGGTAGTAATAGCAACAAGTTCAATAGTGTAAAACTAGAAGCAGTACTTATAGTTAAGATGAAAAAATTTAGTCGTCATCAGAAGGAATAAATAGAATGAGATTACCTCCTTAAAAATTAATTAATAGGCCCAAGATTAAACAATTTGTGACTCAGATAATGGATGTATCATTTATTATGCTGTAGAAGGATCTCTTTCAGCAATTATTAGGGCTCTTCAGAATATGATTGACATGGATATTTTTTCAGATGATTAAGATAAATTTAATGTCTTAATTTCAATCCTGTCAATAACTCTAGCTAATAATGTAAGTTCATCAGTAATGTGACCTACAACTACACACGCATCCTCGAAAAATGCAGATTTAAGCCAAACAAGTACAATTTGATCTTTTTCTTGAGAACTTTAATTTTAAGTCTTAATATTATATCTAATACTGCATTATCGAATTAATACAAATTTTCAATTTGTGGTAATTGCTAAGAAAATTATTCATTCTATACGACTTCTCATGCCAAGCTTTGCTAATGGCAATAAGAAAAATTTCAATTATGATGAAGAAGAATTTAGATTCCAGAGAAATATGAGAGGAGGAACCTTATCGATACTTATGGAAATCGTTGACATCCAATGTAATTATTAATTCAAGAAGAAAAAACTAAAATACTAGTTCATTTATTTCTTGATTCATGATCTCAAGTACTTAAGTTTCCAAGATGACTAAGGGTGATAAGATTTTTGGGAAATTAATTATTAATTATATTAATCTCAATCAAAAATATGTCCCCTATTATTCACATATTTATAGACAATACTTCAATAACTTCAATCTTTGCTTGGAGGAAAACTAGCTTGTTTTCTCGAAGAATAAATATATATATTTACCCTTAGATTAAAAGAATTGTTGATTAAACACATTTTCTTATTATATGAAATCAATTGAGTTAGTAAATCGGCTTCAAAAAGATTTTAATTATTTATGTAACTTTTTAAATCTTTATTTTTCTAATAGGTCGTTTAATTATAAGAATTTGAATAATTTATAGTAAGGTAGAATTTTTAAAGTATAAGAAGGTATATTAATTTAAATAGGAATACTAAAAAAGTAGGGAATATTATTTAAAAACATAGTACATATACAAGTATATATTAAATTATGTTTCCTTCGAATGTCATTTCTTTCCTCTAGTTGAACCCTATGCTTCATTTAAACTAAATTGATTAAAGTTTCTTTTCAACCTTTATCGCAAGTCTCTTTTCCACTTATTAAAGTCGTGAACCTCAATTCCATTATTATCTTATGGTAAAATTGGAAAAAATGACCCTGCTCTAATACATTTGAATTAGTTGTCTTAGTATCATTTCCTTGAAATTATAGATAGAGTACTGTGTCCTCATATTTCCACATGCCAGTGCTATAGCCATGCTCTTTATTTCTATAGCCTCTTCTGTTTTTTAAGGTCTTACTTTCTTAATTAATTCTTAATTATTTCTCCTAGTAATTTAAGAAAAGCAATTAAGAATTTCCAAACTTAAGGACACCATTCAACCTTCTTATTTCATTAGACCCCAAAATTTAAAAAATTTTACTTGACGGTCCTTAATCTTAAAAAGCTCTTTAGTATTCTTGTGGGACAAATATGATTCAAAGATGGTATAACTTACCTTCTTCAAGGATTTGAGAGAGTATTTGGCTATAGAAGGCTATTATTAAAATTTAAGAAGCTAATAAGGTTCTATTAAGATAAATTAATAACTTAAAAATTTAGATTAGATATTTTGCCGTGAACTTAAAACATTTTACGAATATACAATGGTTCTGGAAGAATTGTGTCAACAATCGCAAGAAAATCTAGAGGAAAAGAACCTATTAAATCCTAGAAATCTAAAGTCGCTGCTCACTGAGGCTCAAAACTAATCATGCCCTGATATACCAGCATTTGATGAGAGCCTCTTAATGGAAAAGCCATTCGTTGCTTAAGCAAAAAGAGGGGGCATAAGGAAGTTTACGAAGGTGCCGAACACACTGAACTTATTTATAAAGCAAAATTGATACTTCCAGTTACCGATTTACGAAATTGAATAGCTCTAGGAGCTCGTAGAGTGAAGTTCTAAAATATTTACATTTTTTTTAAAAAAAATAAATTGAATTTAAATTCTAAATTAAATAGTTGTATTACAAATATGATTAATAACTTTGAAAATGTATATCTGAAAAAAAAACAATTACATCTTCTTCATCCTCGTCATCTATGTAGTATGTTTAGTCTTTTCTATCTCTATGTTCCCTCTCTGAATTAAATTGTGAACTATCTGTCTTTGACTCCTCCAATCTTTCAAGGTAGGAACACTTTAAAATTTATTTTATAGATATCCTTTTTGGAACTTACATTTAATGTGAGTGCACAGTCAGCTCAGCATCTGATCTTTTTCATTTTTGATTACTATTTATTTATTTTGAACTTATTTCCAAAAAAATCTTGATTCTCAAGATTCAACCCTATTCATTTATAATTTTGTTCTAATTAAATCTAAAAGAATTACTCGAAGTCTCATTAAGCGAGGTATATAAAGGGATTTGGTAACTCTTCAAGAGGCCAACTATAAATTATTGTAATCGTAGGCCGAATCGAAAGCAAGTATCACACAGTAATCAGGATAATTAGCTCGTCTAGCTTTTTTTACCCCAAAAGCAAATTATGATGCCGAAATACAATCTGAGATCAAATCCTTTTATCTTAGGGAGTAAATGTTACTTAACACAAGAGTGATGCTTATTTCTAGAATAGATATGTTTAAGGAACTGCTAGAGTTTGTTAGAATTTTTAATGAGCTTAAAGACAACATTCTCATTAAACATCTATGATAGTATGTTTGGTTTAATACATGAGCTTAACCTTAACGTAAAGATGGATCTTTAGATTAAGACCAAGCTCTTTGTACAATCATTGCTCTACTATCGAAATTAGATTATATCAGTTAGCAAGGACATACTACAAAATGCTATGACTCTCCTAGCCTAAAGACAGAATTCTGGGGGGTCTAAGTCGGTGCAAAACTTTTTCCACAAAAATCGTAAAAATTATAAGTCGGTTCATAATCAATTTTTGTCTTTTTTTATATTTTTGATCATCCTTCCCCTCATAAATAGTTTAATTTTTATAAAAATTTACTAATCATCTTCTGAATCGAACTCCTTCATGACATCTCGATCATTTGGCTCTAATATTTTAATACAAATAGCATAGTATTATTACAAAAAATTATTTTTTCCTTTGGGACAATTGTTTGATATAGTTAAAAAAAATGATATATTTTTCATAATAAAATCTGGTAGGATGATTAAATATATCAAAAAGATAAAAAAAATGATAATGAACCTACTTAGGATTTTTACATTTTATAGGAAAAAAAATTTTTGGACCAACTTATGATTTCGAAAATTTTTTTGCACCAACTTAGACTTCACGAATTCCGAATAAAACCTGGGACAAGCTAATTATATTTTTATCAATGAAATTGATAATTTTTCTAAGCTCAAGGATGAATTGGTACTACTCGATAGCAAGAATATTTAAATCATCCCATTGATGGCAGGGTCATTTTGCTCATTTAAATATGACCCATAAGTTGTTCGGCTCCTCCCTAAAACTCTTTAATGCCTTAATAAGCCTATCATTTAAGTCCTTAAGTAGGAACGATGTCTGAGATTGATTAGAGAAATTTCAATCAATATAGTCGATGATTTTGTACAAATCTGTTCCCTAAGCCAACAGAGCAATTACAATAAGCTTGACCAAATGATTAGGCGCAATAGTTATATTTTCATACAGAAGTAGGATTATTAAGTTTAGAATGACTTCTCTTTACTTATTGCTTAGTTATCAGTAGAGCTTAAGGAAAGGAACTTAAACTGGATAGGGAGACCCAGCAGTATAATTTAAGTAATTGACAAAGTAGTCACAATACAACTCGAGATAGATATTAAAAACAGACCAGACTTAATTCCCAACCTTTTTAATGGGAATACCAAAACGATTAAATAGATCCTTAAAAATCCTAAAAAAGTGGATGAGTTTTTATGTCAGTAATTTTATAGGATGATTGGTATATTATAAAACTTAACAAATAAATAAAAGAATTCGGTACATTCTGATCTGTTGCTTAGGAGAGCCACGTGAGTAAAACAAAGGTATTCAAGCCATCGAGATGCTTCTAGGATTTAGCTTTATAACTCTTCAGAGACTCTGCTTAAAAGTTGTTTTAAAAAGATAACAAAGGTATTTATTCCTAAATTTCGTGATAGAAAATAGCAAAACAGTGGTCTGCGCTTCGTTAGCAATTTTGGCCCTTCAATTGAATAAGAGCTGTATAATAATAGGCAAAAGTGACTATTTGGTACTAAGAGATTAAATCAGATTCTAAAACATGATCATTGGAAGTGAACTGAATGTTAATTAAGACCAATTTAAACCGAAAATGGAGGTGTACTATATGACTTAAAATATTTTGAAGGATAGTGTGCTTATAAGATTTTAATGAACAAATAATGGAGTGTTGCATTTTTGTGGATGAATACGATTGTATAATTTTTGATGGCCCTCCTCAAGGAATGTAGTTATCAATACTCTTCTTGAAGGAACCTGCATTTTTTGTAGGACTTACTGGATCTATTCTCTCTCAAAAAGAGGAAACTAGCTTAGATGTTGCATTCAAAGAAAAATAAATAAAGTTTCCCTCCCTTAATTCTTTAAAGGGAGATAGATTAATTCACTTGCAGGATATGATTTTTATTCATTCCTAGTAAGAGTATTGGAAATACTTGTATGAAATCTGCATGAAGTAGTCACTACATACTTAAGTTATAGTTGTGGCCTCTTCTACCAATTCTACGATTGATGCCTATTTGGAAAGAAAGTTTAATATGAAAAATACTAATAAAAGGTTTGCCGTCTATCTATTGTCTAAAGTTTAAGGCAGAGCCAACGATTTACATTCCTCAAGAGAGATAGAACAGAGCGGATCTATATAATTGATCATTCAGTCATAATATTTAAAAAAATCGTTAATATTTAAATTCTTAAAATACATAGATATTATAAGAAATCATTCTCCAAGCATTGTTATAATTATTTTTAATAAATTTACTTGATTTTGATTTAATTATATATAAAATTGGCGCAAGTGATAAATATTATAGTTTTACTACTTGACCTCTTTTCTATTAAATTAATAATTAATAATTCTAATTTTATATGTATTTAATGAAAATATTTTTTATTTATGAAATTATTTTTTAACTAATATAAAATGTAATTTATTCACTGTTTTATATTTTTGTTAAATAATTTATTTTATACATTTAATTCTTTTAATTTTAAAGATTTGTTACTTTTATTAGTAAATTACTTAAAAATTATTCATGTTTTTATTTATGAATAAATTAAACTTAAAATAAATTAAAATCAAACTACATTTCTATTGACACTTTAAATTAAATATACTTAGATATATTAATTAAAAATATAAATATATAATGGCTCTACCAGCAAAAATAAATAAGTTTATATAATTCAATTCAAATTATTGTATTAATTTATTTTTAATAGAGTAAATTTCTAATGAATATTTTAAAAAAAGTTTTAAGTATTTATATTATATATATATCTTTATATTTAGGCATTTGTATATTCACTATTTTTTCACTATTTTAAATAATTGTAGACATTTTTCAAGAAGATCGACGAAATAAATAATTGGCAAGGTTGGTAGGCTCGAGAACAAAGGCTAAATGAGGTAGCTTATTTGGTTGGGGGATCTCTTGACACCATTGAGCAAGCTATATCAATTAAACAAGACTTTTCGAGAACGAAATGCATATAAGATTCTCTAAGCATGAAACGATGCTAGCCAAGAGGAGCGAGGTTTAAAAGGTAAAGGAAACTTGTCATGTGATTTGTGGATCACTTATTCTCAATGAGTAAAAATTATGTTAATTACTAAGAATGAATGAATATCAAGTTTTTACTATAGTATTTATTAATATATTGGTAATTAAAATCGCACTCCAACCCAAAGGATCAATTAATTTTGAGGAAGAGTGCGGAATAAATTAGAAATAAATTAAATTTATGATCAAATATAAAAACTACATTAGTTTTTAATTAATAAATAAATACATTTCATATTACATGAATTAAATTATAGCTTATCAGTAATTTTAAAAATTAATCAACTAAAAAGTAAAATGTATTAATGTTTTATGTTTTTAAATTTATTAATTAAAAACTAATGTAGTTTTTATATTTGATCATAAATTTAATTTATTTCTAATTTATTCCGCACTCTTCCTCAAAATTAATTGATCCTTTGGGTTGGAGTGCGATTTTAATTATGAATATATTAATAAATACTATAGTAAAAACTTGATAATTCTTTCATTCTTGGTAATTAATACAATTTTTACTTAATATAAAGATATCATTGAATAAGATCTTACAACTTTAATCGAATGTCATGAGAATGCTAAAAGAATGAATGATATCTTGATTGACCTCAACATTCAAGAAGATATAAAAGATTATCTCGATAGCAGCGAATAGTCAGGAAAGGATGAAGTGGTTGAGGAAGAATTATAACTAAACAAATATGATAGTCTTAATGAATTCAGAGCCGTAATAGAAAAATCGAAACTTGAAGGTAAAGATTTTGAATCGAAACACGATACGCTTTCGTAAAGTGCAAGGGCAGTAAACAATACTGTCTTTTAATAAACATAAAGCAAAATAAATTAGAAAATGGTGGCAAGACATCTTAAGGTCAAAGCAAGTAAACAAAGAATTAGAAGCTAAGCCCTAACTATAGAAAAATCAGAAGAGACAATAGACTTCTCTAACTGAAAATCGCAGAGAAGTGATGAGCAATAATAATTTGCTTCAGAAGAGAACTACAAGAATTCAAGTCGTTCAGCAATGACTATAAGATTAAAAAATTTATAAGAGTTTAAATAACTAAATGAGTAGATGAGTAGTACGTTTAGGTGCGTGTTAACGAGTTAAATAACTAAATAAAATAAATTTAAATCTTTCTTAGAAAAATATCAATTATAATAGCCATTAAATGAGGGGGGGGTAGACCAAGGAATTTTCATCTTCGTTTATAATGCCAGATTAATTAAGGCGCATAAAGAGGTTTTTGTACTCTCTAAGCTCCTCTAATTGTTGTTGTAGGCTTGACATTTCTTAACGTACCCTCTTGTTCTGCCAGAGGTATTTCTATTTACTCTGACTGAGCAAGGATTGCTCCTGCTTTACTTCTTCCATCTCTTTTTAGTGTCTTTTTCTTAAGATCACAAATCCAGCATTTGTCTAAATGAATCCAGTCACACTGGTCGGGGATAAAGCTTTGGATTTGATCACTTCCTTGAGCATATTCAATGAAATCGTCTGCTGTGAGCTCTTCTATCTGTGGTACAACAGACACAATTACCTCGTTTCTCTTAAGATACTTAAGACAATTAATTATAAAATGATTAAATTTTTCTCGTTGTTGATCATGCTTTTGAGAAAGTATATATTAGTGCAATCTATTTTCAGGAGATATGCGTTGCAATCTTGAGTTAGAAAGTCTTATAGTTCCTTCTTGTTCCCTATCTTTTCACTCATTTGCATAACATTTATTTGCGCGAGCTGCTATTGCTAGTTCATCATTCGTTAAACTTCGATTGATAAATGAATAATAATAAATAATTAACAACAAAAAATGATAATTATATAATACATAAATAAAAAGGTTTCTATTTCAGTCATATATACCTTTTAGCCAGGAAAGAGTTCTCCATAAAGGAAAGCAGCCTTGACCAATCATAAACAGTTGAGACAAATATGAAATAGCTTAACAAAATTAAATCTAAGATTACTGACTTCTTCATATAAGTATACCCCAAAACCCCATGAATCAAAATGATTAAGCTTGTACAAAATGTTTTAAGTAAATAAGAAAGTATATAGATTAAGCTATAAAATTAGAAATAATTATTTCCTTGTATCAACTAAATTTCTTCGTTAAATTGTCAAACAAAAAGTGGTTCCAGAAATTTCAACAAACTTTAAAGATTTATTCTGAATATTTTATTTTTATATAGTTTAAAATACTTATTATTCAGGCATATAATGTTAATTATTAATATTTGTTTTGTATAAGTCTTTGCCCTCTACATTTTAGTTCTTCTCATTAGTTAATTATTCAATGTTATTTTTTAGATCTGCCTTTTCTATAGTAGTTATTCTATACTATTAAGTTACCTCATGTTATCGTTAACTGTATCAAAATGTTGATTCATTTATTTCAAGTACTCCGTGCAAATATTTTTTTGCTTATTCTATAATACTTTTGGAATTAAGATACATTTCTTTTGCTGATTCTCGATTATCTTTTGTTTTTAAGATATTTGGTTTTAAATTTTGCTCTAGTTTTCTCTTAAACTCGCAAATTGAGTTTGATTGTCATCAATAAAATTGTTAGGTTGCTATACAATATCGTAAATCCTCTTACATGAGTAGTTAAAGCTTCTTGCGATACAATGCCAATTGTAGGTGATAAAGTTTATCGAAATCTAAAAGGCATTTTATATTTCATCTTTTCCTTCAATTATTAATTGATAAATCATTTAGATGTCTATCTGATTTATTTGATCCTATAAATTCTAAATTTGCTCATTGTTATTTAAGTTTTGTTCATTTTATTTTTCATTAAGTTTTACTGTCTAGGATTTCTGGGACTTGAGTAAAAAACTATTGTTTCATTTCTTCCATTGCATCATTGGTCAAGCCTGTAAATTACTCGCTTATTACGCGCTTTATTTAATTTAATACAGGAAAATTAGAGTCAGATTATGTCTCAAAATTTTCTGAGCTAGTAAGCATCTATTAAGAATCTAATGATCGGAGTCCATAATTTGCCTTTTTATCGTTTTTACTTTAATCTTGAAAGTTAATCGTCGTTTGATAAAGTTATTTGGGTTTCTTTTTAATGTTTAATTTTTTCACTTGCTATTTCTAGACCTATTTTTGATTAATTTATTTTTAGGGAGTATTTTATCTACTTTCAATTTTTCTTGAATTTAAGGTTGTTGTTAACCAATTATATGGACTTGTCAAACTTCTTTTTCAAATTTCTTTTAAAGTTAGATTTTGACATCCTTATAAGTTTTTTTCCCCTAATATGTCTTGTTATTTAAAGAATTACAAAATCTTAGTTTTTTATTCCTCATTCTTAAGTTCAGTTAATTATTTTTCATTGAAAAAATCTGCTGTATAATTCGATGCTTTCTGATCGGAATCGCCTAATTAACTCTGCTTTCTTTTTAAATACTTTACTTCGATTTCTTTTTTCTCATGCTATTATGTAAATTAGGTAAAATTCTCTCAAGCTTACATAATTTTAGTAATAATAATTTTGGTATCAATTATTTTTAGCATTCTCATCATGATTAAGCACTCGTTTATTCTAGAAAGTTATTAATTGTATTTCTAAGATATTTATTAAGATTCTATTAAAAAATTTAATTTTTAAGCTAATTAATAAGAAATTGTGGATATGTTTGATTTAAACTTTAACAAAATATGAAAATTATAACAAAGTATTACAAATTACAAGAAACTATAGCAAATTATAACAAAAAATTCCTAAATCTTTTTTATTCTAACCCCATTTGATACTATAGTTTGTTTAATAAAATCTACTAACGAAATTAATATTTTGAAATCAGACTTTGATTTATCATTAATCTAATGCATTTTGAAGTAATGTATAAGTTTTGATAAAGAATTTAACTTTACAATTTTTAATTCCCTAGAAGCTTCATTTAAGTTCATAAATATGGAACATTTAATTCATCGAATGTGTTAGAGTTGATAAAAGTGTTTTGGAAGAAGTAGAACAATGACAATTGAAAGATATTAGTAAAATGAATTATAATAAATTAATCACAAATCTTATTATTTTTTACTTAGAAATATAAAAAGTACCCCCATTCTAATTAATATATGAGTTATGAATGTTTTTATATTTTAAAATTAATTAGTTTTAGTTTTTTTAAATTAAAATTTATGAACTTTAATTAATCACTTCAAAATCATAAAATTATTATCCTATTTACTAGGTAGATTGTTTAGAGGATTCCCTCCTGGTCAATGACACCTCCTTCATAGAGGTGCATCACAAGCTGCTTATAATTGATGAGGTAGTCAATTCAGTTTATAATTTGATTCATTTCGTATCTTACCCTTTCATTTTGGACCATAATCTTGTGCTTGGATTTTTATTAAGAGGGTATATTTTGTTTAGACTCCTCTTATTGTGATGGCCTTAATTTTTGTTTGGTGTTTTACTTTAATAAATGTTCAGACCTTCCCTTATTTACCTATACAATGTTCAATCAAATAAAAGCATACCACTAAATGTTATAGAGTTGTTTAAGGCTTCTGTAAACTGAGGCTACATATGCACTATGCTATTTTAGGAGCTATCCAATCTAACACTTCTTTATTCTTTTGCTTTTTGTATCATTTCATTCACTCCTTGATGATCAAGTGAAAGTAAGACATATGTGATCCACTATTTGTCAAGATGAAGCCAGTCACATTGATCTGGCAAATACTATGCGAATAATAGAAAATTGTCAGCTGTAAGTCTCTCTGTTTATGGAACAGTAGATACAATGACATCACGCCGTTTTAAGTACTATTTAAAATTAATAACTAAATTCTTACATCTTTTTCCCCTCTTAAGATGCTTTTAAAAAAAAGTATATATTTAAGCAGTATATCTTGGGTAGATAAGCCCATCCCTCCTGAGTTAAAAAGTCTTATAATTCTTTCTTATTTCCAGTCTTCGATTAGACTTAACTTACATGTATTGCCTTAAGATTATTTTCCATTGAGCAATATATTCAATACAAGATAGAAAGTACTTAAGATAAAAAGGACAGGCTTATTACTTAGTAGATTAATATAATTATAATTAATTAATAATTTTATTTAAATATGGAAGTTGATTTATAATCAATTGATTGTTTTATAGAGAAATCATATTGGTCCAAAATTAAAAAATCTAAAAGAAAAATGGAGCAAATCCTTAAACCAAAATTTAATCAGTAAGACATTAGAAAATTCTATCGATCGTAAAATAAGTCAGATAGCGATGATGATGAACTCGACGGTTTATCGTGTAATGATGTTGCCAATTAAGATTCATAATAAAAGGAAATAATAATAATAAGCAAAACATCTACTTTAATAGTATCAATTCAAGAAACTCTAGATTCCATGAACATTCAAAACCCAAAAACCCCTTAATGAGGTTTATAAGTGCTTTGATTTGTAGGGAATTTGTGAGGGGTTGGGGTTATTAATAGGTTTTAATGTGAAATTTATAGTAAATGTATTTAATTTAATCACTCAAAATGCACCTTAGGATCATGTGGGAGAGGTCTGAAGTTTATCTTACTTAACCACAACTCTATCTACTCTATTGATATGTCTGATCTTGAGTTTGGTTTAATTATTATTTACTCTGCCATTTGTTTTATTGATTGAGATACTCTTGTTTTGTCAATAAATTGCTTTATTCTTTGTTTAGCATCCTTCTCGCATCTTGTAGAGTAGTATTCATTGCGAGGCATATCGCACTCTATTATTATTGCTGCTAAAGCCCACACATCCCACTAAAAGTCTCCATCTCTCCAGTCCTCTCTTTCTGGATAGTACCCTTGCGTTCCCATTACAGTTCCAAGCCTTGATACTTCCACTCTTTAAGCTCTGTTGAAATCGATTATTGCTACTCTTACAGGTGAGAAGTTTATCATTATATTTTCTGGCTTCAAATCTCTGTGAACAAACCCTAACTTGTGAAGCTCTTTAATACCTTGTACGGTCTGAGTCGCTATTTATCCAAGTTACTTATGATTCCTTTGATCTGTTATGAAATCTCTTAGCGTCATTTCATAGAGTGGAAGTCTGAAAGCAACATGATCCTTGGCAAGGAGAACAGCATCTAGCTTGATTAAGTAACTACACTCTTTAAACTTTGATTGAGTGAGAACTTGATACTCATTTGTAAACTCCATCTAATATTTATCATCACTTAAGAGATAATTGAAGGAATACACCTTGTATGCGTATTGATGATCATTGATAACTTTCTTATCAAAGGAGTCTTCTAATATTAGGTAGCTTTAAAGAGAAGTTTCTAGGTCAATTTAAGCAAGAACCGGTATTTTCTTGTATTGATCTTGATCATAATTTTTGTTATTTCAAAGGTCAGTTGGTTGCGTGCCTTCCTAACGTACTCTAACTCTCTTGCTTATTCAGGCACTACGACCTTAGAAAATTCCCTCGATTTTCTTTTGTTGAGAAGCTTAAGCTCAACTTCATGATTCTCAACCTCAATATCTTTCTTGTGAGCTTTTAATAGATGCTTCTTCAAGTCTCTTGTATGAGAGTATTGCTTATGGCACTCAAAGCATTCATACTTTCCATATATTTTATCATGCTTTAAGTATACAGTAGGCTTGGCTTCTCTATGCTCTTTCTTATGTCTGTACAGCTTGATTTATGAGCAAAATCTCTCTCACATAGCTCACAAAAATAGACTTCAGCTTCTTCAGTTTGTATAGGAATTTCATTAATACCTTTCTCCTCCTCTCTGTCTCCCACACACTTGTTTGCCATTTATTTTCTATTATTAATTTCTATTTTAATAACAGAGACCTCAAGTGATAGCTCTGGTAGTTCCTTATGATAGTTCATCTCACAGCTATCACACTTTTATTG
>ARYC01019880.1:0-13956 GCA_000711775.1 Oxytricha trifallax
ATTTCATAATTTTCATAGATATCTTCAGGGCATCTTCAGGATATCTTCCTTCAAAAATTTAAAGTGTAAAGAGTATGGAGAGTCAAAACCCCAAAACCCCTTAATGAGGTTTATAAGTGCTTTGATTTGTAGGGAATTTGTTAGGGGTTGGGGTTATTAATAGGTTTTAATGTGAAATTTATAGTAAATGTATTTAATTTAATCACTCAAAATGCACCTTAGGATCATATGGGAGAAGTCTGAAGTTTATCTTACTTAACCACAACTCTATCTACTCTATTGATATGTCTGATCTTGAGTTTGATTTAATTCTTATTTACTCTGCCATTTGTTTTATTGATTGAGATACTCTTGTTTTGTCAATAAATTGCTTTATTCTTTGTTTTGCATCCTTCTCGCATCTTGTAGAAGTAGTATTCATTGCGAGGCATATCGCACTCTATTATTATTGCTGCTAAAGCCCACACATCCCATTATAAGTCTCCATCTCTCCAGTCTTCTCTTTCTGGATAAGAGCCTGGAGTTCCCATTACACTTCCAAGCCTTGATACTTCCACTCTTAAGGCTCTGTTGAAATCAATAATTGTTACTGTTACTGGTGAAAAGTTCAACATTATATTCCCAGGCTTGAGATCTCTGTGAACAAAGCCTAACTTATGAAGCTCTTTGATACATTGTATAGCTTAGGCTGATATTAATGCAAGCTATCTATGATTTCTTTAATCAGTTATGAAATCTCTGAGTGTAATTTCAAAGAGTGGAAGTCTGAAAGCTACATGATCTTTGGCTAGGAGAACAGCATCTAGCTTTATTAAGTATTTGCACTCTTTAAACTTAGCCTGAGTGAGTACTTAATATTCATTAGTAAACTCCATTTAATATTTATCATCACTAAGGAGATAGTTGAAAGGATATACCTTGTAAGCATACTGATGATCCTTAATAACTTTCTTGTCATAGGAGTCCTCAAGAATTAGGTAGCTTTAGAGAGAAGTATCTAAATCAATCTATGCAAGTACTGGAATTTTCTTGTATTATATCTAAATCATGATTTTAGTGACCTCTGATGCTAAGAGGTTGCGTGCAATCCTCACATACTCTGATTCGCTTGCCTGTTAAAGCTCAGCAACTTAAAGAGGCTCCCTTGCTTTTCTTGTTAAGCAACTTCAGTTGAGTGTCTTAATCTTCAACTTCTATTTCTTTCTTGTGGACTTTTAAAAGATGCTTCTTTAAGTCTCTTGTGTGAGAGTACTGCTTATGGCAATCAAAGCAATCATACTTTCCATAACTTTGTCATGCTTTAAGTATACAGTAGGCTTAGCTTCCTTATGAACCTTCATATACCTGTACCAGCTAGATTTATGAACAAAATCTCTCTCACACAGCTCACAAAAGTATACTTCTATTTCTTCAGTTTGTATAGGAATTACATTAATACCTTTCTCCTCCTCTCTGTCTCCCACACACTTGTTTGCCATTTATTTTCTATTATTAATTTCTATTTTAATAACAGAGACCTCAAGAGATAGCGCTGGTAGTTCTTTACGAGAATCCATCTCGCAGCTATCACACTTTTAATGCTGCCAAAGGTAAGTCTCATTTAGTTTGATGGAAGTGCTGTTGTTTTTCTTAAAATGTTAGCGCTCATATTTAAATTTGAATTTAAAATTATAAAACTGCCTCTATAACTGAGAGCTTATATGAGAGCTTTCCAAGCCTACAAGTTTCAAGGGAAGTTCTTAAAGTATAAGAGAAGAATTATGAGTGTTAAGAGACGATCCAGTTCTACATATGGGTGAGGAAGAAACCATTTTTACTTTCAATAATAAAGTGATTATAGTACGTACCGATTTAGGAGGTGCACCTAATTAAGTACGTACTGCTTTAGGAGGTATTTTGTGATTTTATGATTAAAATTAAGGTGCTCCTAATTAAGTACTAGCTTTAATTAATGCTCCTAATTAAGTACTAGCATTTTAGGAGCTGCTCCTAATTAAGTACGTACCAATTTAAATTAAAAAATATGGAACTATAACAGTAGAAATTGATATCAATCTCTCAAGTTGAAACCAGTTCTCAAAACCTTCTCCATATCCTACTTAGAGGTTGACCTCCTATAGGATGCCCATTTTAATAGTAAGTTTTACAGAGGTATATAATTGAAAACAATAAACATAAATTTGAATATCATTTCTTAGATCTGTAAACAAAATGGAGTCAATGAATGATGCAATGAAAAGAGTGCAAGCACAAGAATTAATTCAGAGATTTAGAAGCAAGGAGGATTTGCACCGCTACCTGGTGCAGCAAGGTAATGAACTCATAGTAACTCATCTTGATTATGTAGTTGGTTTGTTCTTGCCAACGATGGAAGGTACCAAAATTTCATTTCTAAGGGCGATACTCTGCGAAGAGAAGAAAGCATTGAAAACTTAAGATGTAAAGTTTGCAGAGATTCCAAACTATCCAGAAATCTCAGTGACTAACTTATATGATGATGCTATGAACGACCCAGAGGTTTCGCTGTACCTGCCTACTAAGAAACAGTTGTCAAATAAACTGCCTGAAAGAAACTATTTCTTTGGCATACTTGCAACAATTAAAGGTGATTACTTGAAAGAAATTATTCAAGAATCTCATAAGAAAAGGTACAGCATCTCTTCAGAAGATAAGGACAAACAAGGGATCAAGATAAGTGAGAGCTGGCTATCAGAGCTGCAGAAGCACCCTTATATTTCAAGTAAGATTTATAGCTTAACTCTTTAGAAAAATCTGGTACTGGCATCTTCTTGATGAAGGAATAGAGCAAGCTTCACAGAGAGCGAAAGTCGCAGACAAAGTATGAAGTCAGCAAGAGACTTTATTCAAATATTCAGCCACCAGAGTCAATGAACATAGATGCTGGAGCTGGCAGTAAGAGAAGAAACTTAGGTGAGGAGGGAAGCAAGAAGTAGAAGAAAAGAAAGAGAAGCCAGCTCCCTCTAAAGAATTTTAAATGTGACTTATATATTCATTAACTTAACTACAAAACTTATTTATATACATTCACTCTCCCTTCTTTAGCACACTTTTAAGCCAACAAATTATCTACTCTCTTCGCTGAGCTTTTAATAAAGTCTACTGTATCGATAGGTAGGTCATGCATCAAGTGATATAGCAGCAGTTTCTTGTAATGACCTTTTAATATTCCCCAGTAGAACTCAATTCCATTAAACTATGGACTGTAAGGTACGTTGAACACTGGCGTTATTCTAAGTTGTTCATAACTCTTCCTTGTTTCTTTGGTCTTATGAACAGAAAGATTATCAACGAATAGTATAATCTCTTATTCAGGGTACTTCTCTCTCAGCTGTTCTAAGAACTTTATATACTACTCTGTCTTAATAGAGCGAGGATGAATAAGATAAGTTTCTAAACCAGTATCCTCGCTAATTCCTCCAAGAATTGCCATTGTTTATACCTTGACTTTCTAGTCATATACTTCTATGTTGCTATGCCTCTTATACCAAGACTTCTAGATGAAAGTGTTGAATGTAAACACAGCCTCGTCAGCATGAATAAACTTAATATTATTCTATTAGGCTCTCTGCATTTAATTATAAATATAATTTAAGTTGTTGTTGTAAAATGGCAGAGTGAAATCAATTACTCTCTTGATACGATTTACACCTTTGTAAGAGATACCGTTTCATTTATAAATGTTTGCAACAGACTATGCAGAGATCTTCAACTCAGGGAACTGGCGATGAAACATAATAGCTCGTTAGTCGAGAGAGAAGTGAGCCCAATACTTCAAAGTTTTTTCATTAATAAGATAGTCAATATGCTTCTATAGAAACTTAGACTTCCTCTTAGGCTAAGAATTCAGCTATTATTGCTTTAATTACACAGCTTTCAAGCAGTGAGAACGAACAGTTGAGGGACTACGCTTTAAGAGCAGTGCAATAGACTTATAGTTCAGTACTGGTTTGAGTTATTCACTATACATATCACATCCATAACGCAGTTTAAACACTAAATCTATATACTCTTCATCATAAATAGACCCCAAAAGCTTGTAATTTTAGTCTCGCATTTAATAAATAACCCCAAACCCTAAAAAATTCCCTACAAATCAAAGCACTTATAAACCTCATTAAGGGGTTTTGGGGTTTTGATTCTTATAAGAATTTCTTACATAAGTTTATTTTAAATTATGAAAATAAATTATTAATAATTTCACCTAGAACCATGGGTATCCTCTTTTTACGTTTTAAAAATCAATTTATTTATTGAAATAAAAATCTGGAATTTTAATATTATTTAAATATTTATAAATATATTATTGCAGATAAATTAAATTAAAATAGTTAGTTTATTAATTAATAAATATCATCTTAAATATTAATTTGCAATAAAATTAATTAAAATAATTTTATAGGCAAATAAATAGCAAATTTTAGATTTGATAAAATCTGTAAATTGTGATGAATTACCTATCTAACTTCCATCATTCATGATTTATTACTATATTTTTTTAAAAGAAATAATTAAAATATTTTTTAGTGATAATATATGATAAGATGAATAATTCATAATTACTTTAGATTATTTTAAACTTTAAATAAATACAGTTTCTGATTTTGTGTAAAAATAATTATTCATGTAATGGTTCATTGAGGGAGCCAATTAAAAAATATTTTCAGAATTTCCTTGCTCTCTAAAAATCATTAAATATTAATTCTTATTAAACTAGTCTCTAATAAAATCTTTAAGAAATCTATATCACATGTAATGTCGGAATACATTTAAATTTGGAAACTTAATTTAAATTAATAATTAAATAATTATAAATAGTGGCAGTTAGTTTTCTGGAAACCTAAAAGCAAATTAATCTATTTTAATTTTGACTGATTTGTTTTGTTTAATTTAATGGTTAAAATTGATTAATTTGCTTCAAAAATGCGATAGGGGGTACCGCCAATCGCAAAGTCGAGCTAATTTTAAATTTTCTATCGAATAAGAACCATATTGTCTAGGTTTCCAGAAAGCTAACTGCCACTAATTTAATTATAAAAATTAAAATAATAACTAGTTTCCCAAATTTGAATGTATTCCTACAATATTATTGAACTTTCTTATAAATAAGTTAAAATTAAACTTTCCAATTTTACAATATTCAATGAGCTATAAATATTTATCATTTACTAATAACCTATATTATTTCTTGAATTTTCAGTTAATATTATTTCATTTAAACTCTATTTTATTTAAGCTAAAAATTCAATTATCTATGTACATGAGTAAATTTTACTTAACGCACTATAATTTAGCGATAGAAACATTTATTAATAAGGAATCCAGAATTAAAACATATATTCATTTTTTTTGTACTTTTAATATAGTTTAATTTCAAATATATATATTTTTAATTATGTTTTCTGATTAATTTTAATAATTTATATTTAAATTCCACACTACTTGGTTTAATTTTCTAAAAAACTTGAAATAGCCATCTATTATATTTTAATTATTGTAGGAATAAATTTGATTTGAGAAATTAAATTATAAATAGATGTTCAAATTCGTGGCAGTTAACTTTCTGGAAACCTAGAAAATTTGGTACTTGTTTGATAGATAATTCAAAATCAACTGGACTTTACTATTGGCTGTACCCCTCTATCACATTCGTGAAGCGAGTTAACTCAATTTTAAATTTTGGTGATTTGTTTAGTTTTTTTTAATGCTCAAATTAAAATCGAGTTAACTCGCTTCAGGAATGTGATAGAGGGGTACCAAAAATAGTAAAGTCCAGCTGATTTTGAATTCTATATCAAACAAGTACCACATTGTCTAGGTTTCCAGAAAGTTAACTGCCACGAATTTGAACATCTATTTATATATTTATAATTTAATTTCCCAAATTAAATGTATTCATACAATATTTTAATTAATTGACAAATAATTGAAGTTTAATTAATTTCATCGAATGATTGTTCCTATTTCAATTCAAATTATTAGTAGTCAGCATTCATATTAACAAATTTTGCATTTCTTATAAACCCTTCTTTTGCCAATCTATCTAACAAAAGTAAGATATTATTTGTATGGTTTTGTTGGTCTTAGTAAGAAATACAGACTGGATCTATTCTGTGAGGTTTGTAATTGACATACTTAAGTAAAATTTAATGCTAAAAATATATTAATGTAAGTTAAATATTGTAGGTGGATAAGTAGATCAAAGTCAAAGTTCAAATTCTTAAAATTCAAGTGGCTCAATCAAAATAAATATTTTTTTGGTCATTTTTATGCTTTAATTTAAGATTTAAGCTTTTAATAATGAATAATATTAGCATTATTTTAAAGAATTTAAAGTATATTATGATATATTTAACTATTTACTCATTTATTAATTTTAGATTTATTTAACAAATAATTATGATTTTGTGTATTTACTAAATTTTTTTACATTCAATTATTGCGGAAACTCTTAAATTAATAATATTAAGTTTATGTAAATCTATCAAAATTTCGAAAGCTATTCAAAATAAATATGGGGCAGGGGTGATAGTGATACCTGAACCAATAAGTTTATATTAAATTTTTCATGTCTCATAATATTTTTTTTAAAAATGAGCTATTAAAGTCATTTAAGAATTGATTTAATTATTTAAGCATTAATACAAACATAAGAGCGACTCCCAATGATACAAATGATCAAGTTATTCATTAATCAAACTTATAATAACGTTGCATATTTTTAGAATTTTTTATTATAAATTATTCTTGGAACCCTATATAAAATAAGTGTTTATTAAAGGATTTTAAACTTTTACTATTATAGTGAAGTAAAGTTATATCGAATAAATTTAAATCCTTTATTTCTTTAGAATAAAAAAATCAGAATTGATTCATAAAATAAATTCCAAAGCATTCATTATTTCATGTTAATATTTTGAATTTTAATTAGATTAAACATTAAAAATTAATAATATTATTCAATTTTAAGGCTAGGGGCTATGAATGTTAAAGACATTTAACTTTGATAATTAATTATTTTTTTACATATTTATTATTTAATTTAAAAGACTAGTAGGACATAAAATTCTGTTTAGAATCAGAGTACAGACCTTCAGCAAGTTATTGAATAATTTAGAAAGCATCTAGTTCTTTCGCATTTGTCTCTTCTTAATATTTAAAAAAAATGTGATATAATTATAATCTCTCCAAAGATTATATGCAGATTCAAAACTCTTTAGGGGTTTAAAAAGTTTTTTTAATGATATAAATATAACATTATTTTTTAGGGATAATTAATCTGTATATATAGTATGTTAAAAATAAATTCTAATGAATATTTGGGGAAAAAATTAATATCTAATTTTTATAAATAGGGTTAAATCATGACACTTCCAATAGACTATTTCTCTTATAAATGCTGTTTTTTAAGATAAAATAAATTAACATTTAAAGTTCCATTATTTGACAAAATAATTTTCACAATTTTAAGAAAGTTTTGTTAATAATCTGTTTTTAATATTGATTAATCAAAGAATATAATATTTAAACGATCTATTTAGTCAATTATAAAGCTAATTGACAATTAGATTTCATAGTAAAGTAAAACAAGAAAACTAGCATGTGATTTAAACATTAACTTTTTTATTTTTAATTTTAAATTTGTATTTTTACCATACAATTTAAACAAATTAGAAGCCAAATCTAATAATTTTGCTTATATTTTTTAAAATCATTCATTTCAATTCAATTATTATCAATAATTAAACCTTAAAAGTTTATGATATAATATAGGTTTTCAAATTCTGAATGCTCTTTGTTCTCATTTTAATATTTGATTTAAAATATTAACCAATTTTATATCATTTTGCTCAAGATTTAATTGCAAATGTATACCCAAGAAAATGATAACATATGAAGTTTCAAATTTATTTGATGCTCATCTTCTATTAGATCAAGAACTTCACAACAAGTTCTTGTGAAAAACTTAGTTTCAAACATGTTTAATTATCTTGGAAGTTTAAATTTCATTTCTTATAGATTTCTCAAAACATCAAATGCATAAATATAATGTCTATTTAAGAGTATTATAAATAAGTTTGGTTATAATATTATTATAATGTTAGGAGGGCACCATTCATATATAATTATGAAAATTTATTGCTGTTCTTTATCAACACTTCGTGCAAAAAAATTTATAACAAAATATTTCAGTACAAGAATTAAGGAAGATCAGTCTGAAGTGATTTACATATAAAATTAAAAAAATAAATATAAGATTCTATTCTTAAACTATTTGTGTGATATTTTCCCGTATACTTTAACAAAAAATTGCTAGTCTTTTTGGACAGTTCCTTCATTAAGGTTGAATCTTTTTGATCAATACTTTATAAAATATATTTCTAGTTTATGTAAAATATTTAAAAATATTTTTAAATACTGATAGATTTTATTGTTAGGTTTTGGTTATGTTAAAATACTTTATCAGTCATAAGAAGTATCATGGGGTTACTTATTTTTAACTCAGTTATTACTAAAGGCTGCTGTATTATGTTCAAAGTTTATATAAAAATTATTTATTAAGCTATGTTAAGATTTAACGGATATTTAATATTATTGCATATTTTAATTACTTAAAAGACGTTTTTAAATTTTGTTATAAGTTGGGAAGATTTTCTCAATCTAAATCTCGCTTGCAATCTCAAAAGAGAAGTCCAATTTTTATTTAATAAAAAATAAATTTTTACAAAAGAAAAACAAATATTTTTATCGATATTCTGGAAATATTCTCATGTCGATCTGTGATAAGTTTGTTTTATAAATATATAACATTATTTTGTTATTAGTACGTTTCTGAACTATTTGTTGATTGAATGTAAAGTTCTTAACTAAAAATATGCAATACAAATAATGATTTTAAAATACTATAATATATTAGATTCTTTTGACTTTCATTAGACAACCAATGTAAGTGCAAACCTCATTTAATAAATACTTGGACTTAAGTTTCCATTAGTGAATTTCACTACTTTAATCGTGAGAATGCAACATATTTTTTACCAAATAATAACAAATCTATTCAAAATTTAATGAATTTAATTGTTTTTATTTTATGATTCTTTAATTTGTTCTCAAATAATACATTAAATAAGTCTAATTAATATAAAAATAAACTTTAATTTTACCTCTTTTTTTATAGATCATTTTTAAAGTTAATTAAACTTTCATGAACGAAGTAGCTAAGAAATATTTAAGAATTAAATTTGCAAAATCTTAAATAAAAAATCATAAATTTATTAAATTAAAATTGAATTTATTACTAATGATTAATATGGAAAGCATTTCACCACTTCCAGCCTAAATCTAGAAACAAACCTAATTTTTTAAAATAGGCAAAATAAAATCCTCCTATGTGTTAACCTAAATTATTCAATTTATACATAACCAGAGAGACTTAATGAAACAGTTATGGAAATCTAACAATGCTTCAATATTTTAAAAATTAAATTGAGAATGCTGTAAAATAAAAGAAAAGTTTTAAAATTAGATATTTTACATAATTGACAAGTCTAATAAACTATTTGATTTTAATCCAAGAAGATTAATTTTATAAATTTATATGCTATTAATAATTAAAAATTTAATAATAGAATATGAAAATTGCGTGAATAACAATTACTAATCTAATTACTAGTATTTTAAATCAGGAATATATAACTTGCTATTATAGTACTTATTAATAAAAATAATTTTAGCATTTTGAAACATTTACTCATGAAAGGGATTAAGGAGAAGTGAGTAACACCTAGACTTACTAAAAATTAATATATTTAAAGGCTGGATCTATATTTATCTGAGTCTCTGATTCTCCAGTAGGGGAGGCATTATTAACTTTCATCTCAATTTAATCAGAACATCTTTGGACAGTCAGTGAAATGTAAATTGTACTAGTGTTATTCTATATATGAACCTTTCGAAACTAATTAGCTTTTCCTCTGTATTTTTGAAGAATTACGCAAAGGAATACATTAGCAAGGAATAATAGATTAGGATTTTATTTTTTAGGGATATATAGTAAAAACAGATAAAAAAATCAAAAATTATAACAATGTTCAAATGCAACACGCGTAGGGCTCTAATTCATTTGAAAGAGTTCGAATTTAAAAAATCTATTTTTTTATTATTTGATAAATTGATATATTTGAAGATAAATTAAATTCATTATTAAGATTAATAAAAGATTTACAATCACATTATTGCAGAAAAAATTATTCTTTGATATAACTGTAATTTATTCTATCAACTTAACCAAACTAACTTTAATTAATAAATGTTTGAGAGAAAATTTTTAGAATTATTTCCATAGAAACCATTAAATATCTTCAAAACATAAATATTGATAAAATTTAGTTTACTTTGGCAATAATTAAATCTTTTTATAAAAGGACACATATAATATGAAATTAAATTGGTCATTAAAAGCAAATTTATTTTAGATTATTTTTGATATTTCAAGTTGAAATATGCTTGGCTTAAAAGGTATCTTAAAAAAGTTAAATTAAAAATTAAAAATACGTCACTTTAAAACCAATATTTTTTCATTGATAAATATTTTTTAAAACTCAGATATCAAGATATACAAAACATTAAAATTTGTTGAAATTGGATTTAAATTTTGAAATTTAATTTGATTTATAAAAAGCGATAACATTTGAATAATAGTACTATTAAATATGGAAGGTACTATTTAATCTTAGATCTTTGATTAACTCTAGTACTTTGAATTAAATTAATAATTAAAATATTTAATAGATCTCTTAAACTCATAGGCATTGCAGCAAATAATCCTAAATTTTGACAACAATCAGTTAATTCACTATTAAAGCTCAAGTTAAGCAATAATTTTTATAATTTTATATTAATTTAAAAGCAAGGTAACTAGAGTCAAACTTTAATAGATTAATAAGGAAATGTAATGAACATAGAATTAAGATTAAAATAGTCATTTTCATTCATATTAAATGATTTAAATGTATAAGAGATTAATAAAAAGAATAATTTTATTTGTTATTAAAATTATTATTATATTACTTCTCAAAATCTAGTGGAATATCACAAAGCAATATAGCCTATATACTTTTAAAAGGTTCGCAAAATTTGTTTTTGTTTCATAGAAAGTTAGAATGATTCAAGCAACCAATTTAATAAAATATATTTAACAAAACTATTCAAGATGATTATATTTAGAAATTTCTTATTAATTCCAATAGTTGTTCTAGAGTTAATGATTATTTACTAATTAATAATAAATATTAAATGATAATTTAAGGAAAAGCATGTTAAAAAGTAAAATATAAATTTATAAATTAAATCACTCCAGATAATAATAGTATTTAAATTAATAATCTCTAAAAAGATTATTTATTTTTCATCTGGATTTTTTTATAGACATGTAATTATCTTATGTTTGTTTATTTGTAGAAAGTAACTAAGATTATATTTTTCTTATAAAAAAGTTAAAACTAAATTTATTAATATAAATTATTAGACACCTTTTAATTGAATCTGTTTTAACAAAGACATTTAAATAAAATTATTAAAACTTACATTATAAACTATTTTTTAATTCTATTAAATAATAGTCTGTTAAATGCAAAACATATTTTAATTAAACATTTTTACTTTATAAATAATAAGGGTAATGTGAATTTTCATAATATATTAATATTGTAGAATATTAGGAAATTAAATTTTTTATATGTAAGATTATTTAATCAGCAGTTTATTATAGGCAATTCAGGCTACATTAAGTTAATGGATATTGAAATTTGAGTGAAATTAAAACCTTACAATATAGTATTTCTATTATTTCAAAGAATAGAATCGAGTTAATAGAAATTATTACAAATAAAATCAATTAATAATTAAATTAATCAAAACTCAAAGCTTATATATCTAGCTTATATTATGAAAAAAATTGAACGACAACAAGCATATTATTAGTAAACACCTTTTCACATCTTTGACTCATATTTATATAAATTTTCTTAATTAGTACAATTGATCTATTATTTTTATAATTGAATTAATTTTTTGAACACCCCCCATATATCTGGAATTTTTTAAAATTCCAGATATATTTTTTAAATTCCAGATTTAAACTTGAATCTAATATACAATTCTGAAATTATTTTTTCAATAAAATTCTATTTTAAAATATTTTCAAATTATACTTTTTGTTGATTTTATTATATTTTAGATACAATTTGTTATAAAATAATAATTGATGTTTTTATATATTAAAAACAAATTTATCAAAACATTTTTAATTTAATAATTTCTAATACATTTTCAAAACATCCGGCTTTAAATTGTAAGTATTATTCATATGAAATAATTTAAGTCTGATCAGAGAATGAAAATTAATTAAATGAATTTTTCAAATATTTAACTTAGACATTTTATAGCTAAAACATATAATTTTGATTCACTTTCTTTCGAAATATTTTAAATTATTCTAAATATAAAAATCTTAAACTGTAATAGAGATAAGAGTAGGGATTAACTTTTGAGGAATATAGTTTTATTAGTTAACAACTTAATTAATTAAGTGATTTGAGAAATAGAGTTTTTTTTTAAATCGGAATAGCATACACCATCGATAATGTCAAGGCTAAGATTCAAGACAAGGAAAGTTTTTGATTTCCATGATCTTTATGGTGATTTCTGTATTTTAGATATTGACTGAGACGGGATTGGCTGGAACTGGAAATATTCATCCAATACACATTCGGATGCTGGAGACAAAGACAGTACAGTATTGCATCAAAGTTTTTTCGCCAGGTGACTGAATGAAAAACTCGCTGTTATCACCTGCACAACAAGACCTAGGTGGCCACCTCCAAGGACCATCCAAGCTCGATCCAGTCAAATTTATTACTTTATATAAATAATTAATTATCGATTATGGGCAAGTTGGTAGTCGGGTGCCAAGTACAGGAGAACGCTGGTTCATTCCACAGATCCACCAATGGATTCAACCGTCGAATGTTCTTAAATAGGTTCTCATAAAAACAAAATAGATAAGTTTTCAATAATACTGGTTAGAGTTCACATTTGGTTCCTGGTCTCATGATCAGGTCCTTGAGTCGAGTCTCCTATTTATAACTCAATTTAGTAAAATAACTAACTAATCTTACCTGCAAAGAAATAATGGTAACAATGCGATAGAGATATTAGAAATAGAAGATGGTTGCGTTTAAGAATGTTGTTTAACATATTAAATTATTTAAAAAATTATCCTTAATTTAAATTATCCATTATATTTGACCTTCAGTTTATTCTTACTTACTTACTAAAAATATTCATTATTATCGATCATAAATGTTTGAAAATTAAAAATATTTGAATTAATCAGAAAACGTAATATATTTATATTTTATTAACTTTAAATTACAATGGATTAAGTTTTTCAATGTACCACAAAACCTCTCTGATTTCAATGACTATTTTTATTGAATAATTCTAATGTAAGTTCATATATTTCTGTTTTTTCAAACTAATTACCATAATTTCATTCATTCATTCCATTTTTTCTGATTTTATCCTATTAATTACTAAAATTTAAAAGATAGGTCATACAAACTGCGAATGCTTCTTTAGCTATATTACGAGTTTTGTTGTACATAATAAGCTTTAATGTATACAAACTTAGAATTAATTATTCAATCACACAAACTGTGCTAAATAGAAAATGATTTTGGAAATCAATTTAAAAATAATTTCATACTTCTTAATTAATCATTAGTACATATTTTTGTTTTCACTATAAATAAAAGTTTCTAACTTTTCCCATTTTTCTCATACTTTAATATAATTCAATTTAAATTTATTTAATATTAGGCAGTTATTTTGAATTTATATATTTCATTTTACTAATTGTTTTGTATTTTATCAATA
>ARYC01019881.1:0-52274 GCA_000711775.1 Oxytricha trifallax
ATTTAATTTCCCAAATTAAATGTATTCATACAATATTTTAATTAATTGACAAATAATTGAAGTTTAATTAATTTCATCGAATGATTGTTCCTATTTCAATTCAAGTTATTAGTAGTCAGCATTCATATTAACAAATTTTGCATTTCTTATAAACCCTTCTTTTGCCAATCTATCTAACAAAAGTAAGATATTATTTGTATGGTTTTGTTGGTCTTAGTAAGAAATACAGACTGGATCTATTCTGTGAGGTTTGTAATTGACATACTTAAGTAAAATTAAATGCTAAAAATATATTAATGTAAGTTAAATATTGTAGGTGGATAAGTAGATCAAAGTCAAAGTTCAAATTCTTAAAATTCAAGTGGCTCAATCAAAATAAATATTTTTTGGGTCATTTATGTTTTAATTTAAGAATTAAGCTTTTAATAATTAATAATATTAGCATTATTTTTAAATAATTTAAAGTATATTATGATATATTTAACTATTTACTCATTTATTAATTTTAGATTTATTTAACAAATAATTATGATTTTGTGTATTTACTAAATTTTTTTACATTCAATTATTGCGGAAACTCTTAAATTAATAATATTAAGTTTATGTAAATCTATCAAAATTTCGAAAGCTATTCAAAATAAATATGGGGCAGGGGTGATAGTGATACCTGAACCAATAAGTTTATATTAAATTTTTCATGTCTCATAATATTTTTTTTAAAAAATGAGTTATTAAAGTCATTTAAGAATTGATTTAATTATTTAAGCATTAATACAAACATAAGAGCGACTCCCAATGATACAAATGATCAAGTTATTCATTAATCAAACTTATAATAACGTTGCATATTTTTAGAATTTTTTATTATAAATTATTCTTGGAACCCTATATAAAATAAGTGTTTATTAAAGGATTTTAAACTTTTACTATTATAGTGAAGTAAAGTTATATCGAATAAATTTAAATCCTTTATTTCTTTAGAATAAAAAAATCAGAATTGATTCATAAAATAAATTCCAAAGCATTCATTATTTCATGTTAATATTTTGAATTTTAATTAGATTAAACATTAAAAATTAATAATATTATTAAATTTTAAGGCTAGGGGCTATGAATGTTAAAGACATTTAATTTTGATAATTAATTATTTTTTCTATATATTTATTATTTAATTTAAAAGACTTGTAGGACATAAAATTCTGTTTAGAATCAGAGTACAGACCTTCAGCAAGTTATTGAATAATTTAGAAAGCATCTAGTTCTTTCGCATTTGTCTCTTCTTAATATTTAAAAAAAATG
This sequence comes from Oxytricha trifallax, assembly GCA_000711775.1. NCBI lineage: Eukaryota > Ciliophora > Spirotrichea > Sporadotrichida > Oxytrichidae > Oxytricha > Oxytricha trifallax. The sequence continues at coordinate 1,300 of ARYC01019881.1, forward strand.
TGATATAATTATAATCTCTCCAAAGATTATATGCAGATTCAAAACTCTTTAGGGGTTTAAAAAGTTTTTTTAATGATATAAATATAACATTATTTTTTAGGGATAATTAATCTGTATATATAGTATGTTAAAAATAAATTCTAATGAATATTTGGGGAAAAAATTAATATCTAATTTTTATAAATAGGGTTAAATCATGACACTTCCAATAGACTATTTCTCTTATAAATGCTGTTTTTTAAGATAAAATAAATTAACATTTAAAGTTCCATTATTTGACAAAATAATTTTCACAATTTTAAGAAAGTTTTGTTAATAATCTGTTTTTAATATTGATTAATCAAAGAATATAATATTTAAACGATCTATTTAGTCAATTATAAAGCTAATTGACAATTAGATTTCATAGTAAAGTAAAACAAGAAAACTAGCATGTGATTTAAACATTAACTTTTTTATTTTTAATTTTAAATTTGTATTTTTACCATACAATTTAAACAAATTAGAAGCCAAATCTAATAATTTTGCTTATATTTTTTAAAATCATTCATTTCAATTCAATTATTATCAATAATTAAACCTTAAAAGTTTATGATATAATATAGGTTTTCAAATTCTGAATGCTCTTTGTTCTCATTTTAATATTTGATTTAAAATATTAACCAATTTTATATCATTTTGCTCAAGATTTAATTGCAAATGTATACCCAAGAAAATGATAACATATGAAGTTTCAAATTTATTTGATGCTCATCTTCTATTAGATCAAGAACTTCACAACAAGTTCTTGTGAAAAACTTAGTTTCAAACATGTTTAATTATCTTGGAAGTTTAAATTTCATTTCTTATAGATTTCTCAAAACATCAAATGCATAAATATAATGTCTATTTAAGAGTATTATAAATAAGTTTGGTTATAATATTATTATAATGTTAGGAGGGCACCATTCATATATAATTATGAAAATTTATTGCTGTTCTTTATCAACACTTCGTGCAAAAAAATTTATAACAAAATATTTCAGTACAAGAATTAAGGAAGATCAGTCTGAAGTGATTTACATATAAAATTAAAAAAATAAATATAAGATTCTATTCTTAAACTATTTGTGTGATATTTTCCCGTATACTTTAACAAAAAATTGCTAGTCTTTTTGGACAGTTCCTTATTAAGCTTGAATCTTTTTGATCAATACTTTATAAAATATATTTCTAGTTTATGTAAAATATTTAAAAATATTTTTAAATACTGATAGATTTTATTGTTAGGTTTTGGTTATGTTAAAATACTTTATCAGTCATAAGAAGTATCATGGGGTTACTTATTTTTAACTCAGTTATTACTAAAGGCTGCTGTATTATGTTCAAAGTTTATATAAAAATTATTTATTAAGCTATGTTAAGATTTAATGGATATTTAATATTATTGCATATTTTAATTACTTAAAAGACGTTTTTAAATTTTTTATAAGTTGGGAAGATTTTCTCAATCTAAATCTCGCTTGCAATCTCAAAAGAGAAGTCCAATTTTTATTTAATTAAAAATAAATTTTTACAAAAGAAAAACAAATATTTTTATCGATATTCTGGAAATATTCTCATGTCGATCTGTGATAAGTTTGTTTTATAAATATATAACATTATTTTGTTATTAGTACGTTTCTGAACTATTTGTTGATTGAATGTAAAGTTCTTAACTAAAAATATGCAATACAAATAATGATTTTAAAATACTATAATATATTAGATTCTTTTGACTTTCATTAGACAACCAATGTAAGTGCAAACCTCATTTAATAAATACTTGGACTTAAGTTTCCATTAGTGAATTTCACTACTTTAATCGTGAGAATGCAACATATTTTTTACCAAATAATAACAAATCTATTCAAAATTTAATGAATTTAATTGTTTTTATTTTATGATTCTTTAATTTGTTCTCAAATAATACATTAAATAAGTCTAATTAATATAAAAATAAACTTTAATTTTACCTCTTTTTTTATAGATCATTTTTAAAGTTAATTAAACTTTCATGAACGAAGTAGCTAAGAAATATTTAAGAATTAAATTTGCAAAATCTTAAATAAAAAATCATAAATTTATTAAATTAAAATTGAATTTATTACTAATGATTAATATGGAAAGCATTTCACCACTTCCAGCCTAAATCTAGAAACAAACCTAATTTTTTAAAATAGGCAAAATAAAATCCTCCTATGTGTTAACCTAAATTATTCAATTTATACATAACCAGAGAGACTTAATGAAACAGTTATGGAAATCTAACAATGCTTCAATATTTTAAAAATTAAATTGAGAATGCTGTAAAATAAAAGAAAAGTTTTAAAATTAGATATTTTACATAATTGACAAGTCTAATAAACTATTTGATTTTAATCCAAGAAGATTAATTTTATAAATTTATATGCTATTAATAATTAAAAATTTAATAATAGAATATGAAAATTGCGTGAATAACAATTACTAATCTAATTACTAGTATTTTAAATCAGGAATATATAACTTGCTATTATAGTACTTATTAATAAAAATAATTTTAGCATTTTGAAACATTTACTCATGAAAGGGATCAAGGAGAAGTGAGTAACACCTAGACTTACTAAAAATTAATAGATTTAAAGGTTGGATCTATATTTATCTGAGTCTCTGATTCTTCAGTAGGGGAGGCATTATTAACTTTCATCTCAATTTAATCAGAACATCTTTGGACAGTCAGTGAAATGTAAATTGTACTAGTGTTTTTGTATATATGAACTTTTCTAAACTAATTAGCTTTTCCTCTGTATTTTTGAAGAATTTCGCAAAGGAATACATTAGCATGGAATAATATATTAGGATTTTATTTTTTAGGGATATATAGTAAAATCATATATTAAAAATCAAAAATTATAACAATGTTCAAATTCAACACGCGTAGGGCTCTCATTCATTTGAAAGAGTTCGAAATTTAAGAAATCTATTTTTTTTATTATTTGATAAATTGATATATTTGAAGATAAATTAAATTCATTATTAAGATTAATAAAAGATTTACAATCACATTATTGCAGAAAAAATTATTCTTTGATATAACTGTAATTTATTCTATCAACTTAACCAAACTAACTTTAATTAATAAATGTTTGAGAGAAAATTTTTAGAATTATTTCCATAGAAACCATTAAATATCTTCAAAACATAAATATTGATAAAATTTAGTTTACTTTGGCAATAATTAAATCTTTTTATAAAAGGACACATATAATATGAAATTAAATTGGTCATTAAAAGCAAATTTATTTTAGATTATTTTTGATATTTCAAGTTGAAATATGCTTGGCTTAAAAGGTATCTTAAAAAAGTTAAATTAAAAATTAAAAATACGTCACTTTAAAACCAATATTTTTTCATTGATAAATATTTTTTAAAACTCAGATATCAAGATATACAAAACATTAAAATTTGTTGAAATTGGATTTAAATTTTGAAATTTAATTTGATTTATAAAAAGCGATAACATTTGAATAATAGTACTATTAAATATGGAAGGTACTATTTAATCTTAGATCTTTGATTAACTCTAGTACTTTGAATTAAATTAATAATTAAAATATTTAATAGATCTCTTAAACTCATAGGCATTGCAGCAAATAATCCTAAATTTTGACAACAATCAGTTAATTCACTATTAAAGCTCAAGTTAAGCAATAATTTTTATAATTTTATATTAATTTAAAAGCAAGGTAACTAGAGTCAAACTTTAATAGATTAATAAGGAAATGTAATGAACATAGAATTAAGATTAAAATAGTCATTTTCATTCAATTATTAAATGATTTAAATGTATAAGAGATTAATAAAAAGAATAATTTTATTTGTTATTAAAATTATTATTATATTACTTCTCAAAATCTAGTGGAATATCACAAAGCAATATAGCCTATATACTTTTAAAAGGTTCGCAAAATTTGTTTTTGTTTCATAGAAAGTTAGAATGATTCAAGCAACCAATTTAATAAAATATATTTAACAAAACTATTCAAGATGATTATATTTAGAAATTTCTTATTAATTCCAATAGTTGTTCTAGAGTTAATGATTATTTACTAATTAATAATAAATATTAAATGATAATTTAAGGAAAAGCATGTTAAAAAGTAAAATATAAATTTATAAATTAAATCACTCCAGATAATAACAGTATTTAAATTAATAATCTCTAAAAAGATTATTTATTTTTCATCTGGATTTTTTTATAGACATGTAATTATCTTATGTTTGTTATTTGTAGAAAGTAACTAAGATTATATTTTTCTTATAAAAAAGTTAAAACTAAATTTATTAATATAAATTATTAGACACCTTTTAATTGAATCTGTTTTAACAAAGACATTTAAATAAAATTATTAAAACTTACATTATAAACTATTTTTTAATTCTATTAAATAATAGTCTGTTAAATGCAAAACACATTTTAATTAAACATTTTTACTTTATAAATAATAAGGGTAATGTGAATTTTCATAATATATTAATATTGTAGAATATTAGGAAATAAAAATTTTTATATGTAAGATTATTTAATCAGCAGTTTATTATAGCCAATTCAGGCTACATTAAGTTAATGGATATTGAAATTTGAGTGAAATTAAAACCTTACAATATAGTATTTCTATTATTTCAAAGAATAGAATCGAATTAATAGAAATTATTACAAATAAAATCAATTAATAATTAAATTAATCAAAACTCAAAGCTTATATATCTAGCTTATATTATGAAAAAAATTGAACGACAACAAGCATATTATTAGTAAACACCTTTTCACATCTTTGACTCATATTTATATAAATTTTCTTAATTAGTACAATTGAGCTATTATTTTTATAATTGAATTAATTTTTTGAACACCCCCCATATATCTGGAATTTTTAAAATTCCAGATATATATTTTAAATTCCAGATTTAAACTTGAATTAATATACAATTCTGAAATTATTTTTTCAATAAAATTCTATTTTAAAATATTTTCAAATTATACTTTTGTTGATTTTATTATATTTTAGATACAATTTGTTATAAAATAATAATTGATGTTTTTATATATTAAAAACAAATTTATCAAAACATTTTTAATTTAATAATTTCTAATACATTTTCAAAACATCCGGCTTTAAATTGTAAGTATTATTCATATGAAATAATTTAAGTCTGATCAGAGAATGAAAATTAATTAAATGAATTTTTCAAATATTTAACTTAGACATTTTATAGCTAAAACATATAATTTTGATTCACTTTCTTTCGAAATATTTTAAATTATTCTAAATATAAAAATCTTAAACTGTAATAGAGATAAGAGTAGGGATTAACTTTTGAGGAATATAGTTTTATTAGTTAACAACTTAATTAATTAAGTGATTTGAGAAATAGAGTTTTTTTTTAAATCGGAATAGCATACACCATCGATAATGTCAAGGCTAAGATTCAAGACAAGGAAAGTTTTTGATTTCCATGATCTTTATGGTGATTTCTGTATTTTAGATATTGACTGAGACGGGATTGGCTGGAACTGGAAATATTCATCCAATACACATTCGGATGCTGGAGACAAAGACAGTACAGTATTGCATCAAAGTTTTTTCGCCAGGTGACTGAATGAAAAACTCGCTGTTATCACCTGCACAACAAGACCTAGGTGGCCACCTCCAAGGACCATCCAAGCTCGATCCAGTCAAATTTATTACTTTATATAAATAATTAATTATCGATTATGGGCAAGTTGGTAGTCGGGTGCCAAGTACAGGAGAACGCTGGTTCATTCCACAGATCCACCAATGGATTCAACCGTCGAATGTTCTTAAATAGGTTCTCATAAAAACAATAGATAAGTTTTCAATAATACTGGTTAGAGTTCACATTTGGTTCCTGGTCTCATGATCAGGTCCTTGAGTCGAGTCTCCTATTTATAACTCAATTTAGTAAAATAACTAACTAATCTTACCTGCAAAGAAATAATGGTAACAATGCGATAGAGATATTAGAAATAGAAGATGGTTGCGTTTAAGAATGTTGTTTAACATATTAAATTATTTAAAAAATTATCCTTAATTTAAATTATCCATTATATTTGACCTTCAGTTTATTCTTACTTACTTACTAAAAATATTCATTATTATCGATCATAAATGTTTGAAATAAAAAATATTTGAATTAATCAGAAAACGTAATATATTTATATTTTATTAACTTTAAATTACAATGGATTAAGTTTTTCAATGTACCACAAAACCTCTCTGATTTCAATGACTATTTTTATTGAATAATTCTAATGTAAGTTCATATATTTCTGTTTTTTCAAACTAATTACCATAATTTCATTCATTCATTCCATTTTTTCTGATTTTATCCTATTAATTACTAAAATTTAAAAGATAGGTCATACAAACTGCGAATGCTTCTTTAGCTATATTACGAGTTTTGTTGTACATAATAAGCTTTAATGTATACAAACTTAGAATTAATTATTCAATCACACAAACTGTGCTAAATAGAAAATGATTTTGGAAATCAATTTAAAAATAATTTCATACTTCTTAATTAATCATTAGTACATATTTTTGTTTGCACTATAAATAAAAGTTTCTAACTTTTCCCATTTTTCTCATACTTTAATATAATTCAATTTAAATTTATTTAATATTAGGCAGTTATTTTGAATTTATATATTTCATTTTACTAATTGTTTTGTATTTTATCAATATTGATTATAATGGTGAATAAAATTGATTTATAAAGTGGAGAGGAATTAGTTTAAAAGTAATACTTATAAATAAATAATGTTATTGATAGAAAATTATTTGTGGTATCAGAATATTATAATTAAATGTATTATTAATATATCAAAATTTCCTTCATAAAATATAATATAAAGAAATATTAATTTTTCATAAAGAAAAGATTGTTATTATTCAAGATATGACAGAATTCCTTCATAGATTTGGGATTCCAGTTTAAATCTGGAATTCCAGATAAATGGCGGGCAACCCAGATCTTATTATGGAATATAAGGGTTAGAAAGTTGCAATAGATGTACTTCCAAACATGGACGCTACTAGAGACACTTTTCAACCTAATGGTGCTTATAGATTTAGAATGAAAAAATATAATTTACTACGAATTAATTTATTTATAGAAATTTTAATAAAAAATAAATTCAAAACTCTCAATATCTAAATTAGATATTAACATGCTTAAGAAAGAAAAATATATAAATCACTAATTTACAAAACTGGAATTAATTATTTTAAGATTTAATATTTTTGATAAATGTTTTCAATTAAATAAAATATATTAAATAACCCAATTTTTAATTCTGATACTCTTTTAATATTTCACAGACTACTTTATTTAAATAAAAATAATTTGAGGAAACTTGTTTTTTAAATTAATCAAAATTAAATGATTGTTATAAAGAAACTATTTTCAAATTAATCAGTAGATTTTCTAATTAATTCTTGTTCAATTGCCCATCATCCCAATTATTTTGAAGTAATCAATAATATCCTTATAATTTGAGTTTTCAAACGGTATATCAATCAAATACTTATTCTTAATCTCTCCGATACTCTCGAGATATTCAGTGAGGATCAGGGGTTTTGGGAGTGTAAATTTAAGTTTAATTTTTCTAAATATATTGTAATTCGAATCCACCTAGTTCTCTACATGTCTATCCAAAATACTCTATACTTCTTTCAAGTCTATTTTGGAAAGTTCCTTTTGCTAAAACTTATAAAATAAAGTTAGATATAGATAATATATGTGATAAGTTTAGTTTAGAAGATAATCTAGCTATGGATTATTATTATTTGCATTTGCGTTATTCCGTCTATTATGTCTTGAATGCCTGTGAGGAACGATAATAATATATTTTCAAGCAAATTTTTAACAACATTTATTTTTGTTACTATTTCTTATTAGTATTTAGAATAAAATAATAGGAAGAGTAATTGGGGTTAAGTTAAATATATTATTGAGTTTAACAGAGTAAAAATATTTCTTCAGGAATTTTTTATAAATATAATCTTACAAAATATTTTTACTTCAAATTTAATTGCAAGTAAAAATAGATTGAATCTAAGATGCTAAATTTTGAGATGTCTTAAATCGAAATTCAGACATTAGGAAAAATAAAATAGCTATTAAATACTGATAAAATAAAGTTAGAATGAACTTACTCATTTATTAAGAACTGACTAATCTTAATAATTTATCAAACTTTATTATTAATTTTGCTAAAAAATATGGATTTATGCAAAATTATTAATAAATATGATATTACCTGCAAAAGGATTAGTTAACTTTTCAATTTCATCTTATAGTTTAGGATATTTCAATATCAACTCAATTTTGACTAATTTTATGAAGTAGTCTGTCAGAATTTGAAGTTCCTGCTAAAAAGTATTCAATTATTTAAAATTTAAGTATGAGTCGGTCTTTTCACAAACTGTATTTTTTTCAAATTTTTAGCTTTGACCAAGAGCGATAGAAATTTAAAATATTAGTAAATTACAAAATTTTTAATTCTTCATGAAGTATATTAAAAGGGGTTTTGGGGCCCTTAGTATAATCCATCCAAAATTGATTTTGATTGTCGATTTAATCTGGAATGACATTATCGGCTGGATTAAAATAAATAATATAAATTTATTTTGGATTCTCATAATTTTCATCTAAATCGTAATTAACTGTTAAGGATTCTATGTTTAGCAAATTTAGGCTTTTTAATGCAAAATTATTAATAATAATAATTTAAATTTTAATGCATCTACTAATAATTCTAGTTTGCAAGATTTTCTATATTTCAAGCATCTTTTTTATATTATATGAGACTTTATATATTTGATAAAGATGAAATAAATATTTATCTTAGCTTTGAAAAGAATTTGAGATATAAAAATTTACTTAATATTGTATTTAAGATAAGGAAGATATTTGTCTATTTCATAAACTTTAAGGTGGCTTATCTGAGTGAAATTATTAACACTGAAATTATGAGAGAATTTATATTAATTGATATAAAATATGGAAGAATATTATATCTTTTATATTATTAAACAAATATATCAGTAACAAATTTTTAGCTTAAAATTACATATAAATGGTTTATTTCTTGTTAAATAATAATTAGCATGAAAAATTTAAAATCTAAAATACATTTAATTTAATTTTTTTAATTTCATCTCAATGCAAGTTTTATTTATTATTTTTGCTTTCTAATCTTCCATATGCTTTCTCATGTGAGCCATTTTATTATTTAAATAATTAATTATTTTTTAATGATTAACAATGAATTAAAAATTTAATATAGTTAATTAACAAAGCATTATACTAAAAAATAATTAATTACTGTCTCTTATATCCAAAAAATTCAACTTTATTTAAAATAAATGAGTATTAAAAATAAATTTTAGTAAAAGTTTTAATTTATATTACAGAGATTAATTAACCACTATAAATAGAAAAAATTTAACGCTAAAAAAATAAGGTATTACCATAATAAAAATTATATTATGACACAGAAACATTTAAAAATATAAGATTTGCTTAAAATTTATAAAAATATCAATTAAGTTAAAAACTCTACATTTGTTTTTGATTTAATAAATTTTATTGAGATAAGGAAAATATTTTCATATTATTATTGATACTAACCAAATGTTTTTACAATTTTAAGAGTGTTTACAAAATATCGAATATATTTTCTAATATATATATTTCTCAAAATGAGTAAACTTCAAAAATTGAACAAAATAAATAAGAGGGAATTTTTCATTTTTAATATTTAAAGCTATTTGGGTTTTTTCAAATTTACTCAAAATATAAAATTTCCTATTTTTTAATTTTAATATATTTTAATAATTTTTAAATAGGTTCACATTTAAATAGGTAAAATATATAAAAATAATATGATTTACCATTTTTCTATCCAAAATGCTATTTAAAGGATCTTAATTTTCAATTTGATTCATTAATTAGGATACCATATGATTAACATTGCAAATTATATTTTTATTAAAAATTGATAAATTTTAATGAAAATTTCACGATTAATTTTTTAAAAAAAAGAGTTATTTTTTATGATAGATTTAAAATGTAAAATATTTGGATTAATCTTTAAGATTTAATCTGAAAAAAATTAATATTCTAGGAAAATTGGTGATAAATAATAAATTAAAAATCAGTTATCAGTCAAAGTTTTAAATCAACTCAATTATAAATTCAATAACCTTTTTGTTAAAATTATTTTTGAAAAAAGATTCTTTATCATTCTTAGAGACAGATGGTAAATATCCCTAAAATAGCAAAACAAATCTTTTTTGCTTGGGTAATGAAATTACTCTTTTTTGCAATCAAACCATAATAAAATTTGAAATTACAAATTCATTCTTATATAAATTTATTAAAAATCGAAACTATTAATAATTTTAAAAATACAAAATCTATTAAAAGTAAATACTAAAAATTATAAGCTAATGTTACTATAATAATAATAAAATAAGAATAATTAACTCGCATCGAGGGTACAAGACCCCCTGAGCATATCATTATGAAGGGACTGAGTACCCTTTTGTTAGCAGATCTTGGTATGTCTAACAAAGATGACTTTTGATCCTAGTTTCCGAAACTTTGAGTTTGTTTTTAATGAATATTAATTGTTCTCGGCATGTCTCCATTGTCTCATGGTATTCGTTATCATCTTCGTGCAAGAGTTCTTCTCTCTCTTTCATGAGTTGAATAAGTTCTCGTATTGTGGCAGAAACTTCATCTCGAAAAGTAGGTAGATGATGGGTATAGCAAAGTCTTGTGTAAATGGCCTTGCAAACTGAACATCTGAAGTTTTTTCCAAAGAACTTGGGGCCGTTTTGTAGGGCCACTGCTAGTGTGTTAGGATGTTTATCTATTATATTATTATTAATGTCCCTTTTTAAAGTTAATGCCCATAATTTAAAATTTAAATCGTTCATAATTTCTTAAATTTTATAATATAAATAAACTTGATAATAAATTAATATTAAAACCCCAAAATCCCTTTCAGTAGTTTGATTGAGTTTTTGATTGATAAAAGTAGACTATTAGTGCATACTTTATTAGGGTTTTAATAGGGTTTATGTAGGGGTTTAATGTTTAAATATTAATATTTTAAGTGAGTAAATGAGAAGTTTGGGGTCAATTAATGACAGTGAGTATATAGATTTATTGTTTAAGTTACGTTATGGATGTGATTAATATGGTGATAAACTCAAACCTATTCTTAATTATACATCAATAGCAAGGCTACTTCATAAATTCCTGCAACTGTAAGGTCTCACTGTCTATTAGCATTAAATTTAAAGAGATAGGAGCTTAATTCTAAGCCTAAAAGAACTAGAAAATTTTAGCAGCATCATATTGAATATCTTATTAATGATAAGACTCTTAAATACTGGGCTCATTTCTCTCTAGCCTAAAGGGCTGTGATGTTTCATCGCCAATTTCCTGAGCTTAACATATCTGAATAATCGATACCTAACATATATAAAAAGAACGGAATATCTTACAAGACAGTCAATCGCATAAAGAGAGTGATTGACTTTAATGTTCCATTTTATAAGGATAATTTAAATTATATATTCGATCAAATGCAGAGAGATATTACTAATAATATTAAGTTCATACACGCTGATAAGGCAGTATTCACGTTTAATACATTCATATCAAGGTCTTGATATAAAAGATATAGCAACATTGAAGTATATGATTAAAAGGTTAAGGTTTAAACTCATGCAATACTTGATGGAATAAGCGAAGATAATGGCCACGAGACTTATGTTATCCACCCTCGCTCAATAAAGACCGAATAATACATAAAGTTCTTATAATAACTCAGAGATAAGTACGCCGACTAAGAGATTATTCTGTTTGAAGATAACTTATCTGTCCATAAAACTAAAGACACAAGGAAGGAATATGAAAGGCTAAACATAACACCTGTATTTAATGTTCCTTACAGCCCTTAGTTCAATGGAATTGAATTATATTGGGGGTTATTGAAAGACCATTATAAGAAATTGCTGCTCTACCATCTGATGCATGATTTAAAGATAGATACAGTAGATTTTATTAAGAGTGCTGCTAAGAGAGTCAGCGATGAGAAAGCTAAAGTATGCGCAAGAGAAGGGAGATTTTGTGTAAATAAATAAGTTTTAAATTTAAATGAATGAATAAGTTCACATATTAAATTTGCCCGTAAAGGGATTTGGCTTCTCTTTCTTTTCTTCCTCTTAGGGCTTGCTTGGGCCTATGTTTCTTCTCTTAGTGCCAGCTCCTGCATCTATGTTCATCTCTTCTGGCTTTTATAAATCTTTGAAGAGCCTCTTACTCAATTCATGTTTTACTTGAGACTTTCTCTCTCTGTTTAATTTGCTGCCCTCTTTCATCAAGTATATAGCAGTACCAGGTTTTTCTATAAAGTTAGAAGACTAAGCTTACTTGAGATGAAAGGATGCTTTTGAAGTTCCTACAGCCAGGTGTCACTTATCTTAATACCTTGCTTCTCTTTTTCTTCAGGAGAGATGCTGTATCGTTTCTTATGAGCTTCTTAAATAACTTCATTTAAGTACTCAGGTTTCAGAGTTGCAAGAACACCAAAGAAGAAGTTTCTCTCTGGCAACTTATTAGAGAGATGTAGCTTTGATGGAAGGTAGAGAGCTACGTCCGGATCACTCATAGCATCGTCATATAGGTTTGTCACTGATATTTCAGGGTAGTTAGGTTCTCGATCATTCTAATTTCATCAGACTTAAAAGCTTTTTTCTCTTCACTTAACAATGCTTTTAAGAATGATATTTTTGTTCCCTCCTGTGTTGGCAAGAACAATCCAACTATGGTTAATAAGTTAATTATAAGTGAAAACTTACCTTGCTATACCAAGTATCTGTAAAGATCTTCCTTACTTCTGAATTTTCCTATTAAATCTTGAGATTAAATTCTCTTCATTGCATCATACATAGACTCCATCTTGCTTCCAGTTTCTATAAATGTTAATGAAATTTAAAATTATGGATATCCATTCTAAACTTACTAAAATTTTACTACTAAATAGGGAGATCCACTTGGAGGTCAACCTGAATCAGATAAATAGATAAAGATGGAGGAACATTCTCCAAGTTTCAAAGTTTGACTTCAATTTTTATCAAACTTTATCCATTAAATTGCTCATAATAATAATTAATTTAATTAGGTGGAGCTCCTAATTTATATAAAACTTAAATAGGAGGTTAAATTAAAGTTCAAAACCGTATTAGGTGGTGCATTAAAAAAATTAAATTTAAAAACTTCCACCTAAATTTACGAGAACATATTTAGGAGCACCACCTAACTCACCAAAACACATTTAGGTGCATTTTAATTTATAAAATGGATCAAATAATATATAAATTATCTCAAAATTTTAGAAATAAAAAACTAATGTCTCTACTCTGTTCCCATTAAACATCTCTAAATCTTTGAGGATATGCTCTAACTTGTATATAAAGGTAGAATTTAAACAGCTTATATAATTATTAATAGTATTTATAAAATGAGCGGCAACTTACTAAGAAAAGCGGCATTACTTGGCATTAGCCAGCAAAAACTTTCCTTCATGAATCAAAAGAAAATTGAGACTTGTGATGCATTTACCTAGTACGAACCTGAAATTCTCTAACCTTAGGTCTCAGACTTTGAATAACAATTCAGTTGTTAAATAGAAATGCAGAGCTAAGAAATTCAATGCGAAGTTCCAATAAAAATGGTTGAAGAGGAGGAAGAGAAAAAAGAAATTAAAGCATTACATTTATGTGAAGAGTGTGAGAAGAACTTCACTTATAAATCTGCTCTTAAGCGTCATATCTTAGAGTAGCATTCTAACAAGCCAAAGCTCTATCTTAAGCATGATAAGATAGATGGAAAATATTTTTGCCCTTATTGCAATAAACAATATAACCATTCAAGGGATTTAAAAAGTTCACCTATAAAACCATCATGGCAAGAAGTTTGAAGTCATAGATCCTGAGACTGGTGAGGTCTTCCTTCAAAAAAGAAAGCCAAGAGACCCTTTAGAATCCTTGGAACAAAGAGTTGAGAAAGAAAATAAGCTTATTAAAGCAGTTAGAAACCTCCCAGCTTCTGAGATAGTGAAAATCACTCTGAAGATATAAGCACTAAAGCTTCCAATTTTAAATGTAATTGACCTTAAAGAATGTAAGGAAATATATCTTATACTTGAGGACATGTTTGAGAAAAAGGTCATAACTGATAAGCAGTTCGCATACAAGATTTATCCATTCAACTACTTTAAATGCGATGACAAGTATCAAATGGAATTTGTCAATGAGTACTAAGCTCTTACTAAAGCAAGGGATAGACAGTGCAGATTTATAATTAAGCTCGATGCAATACTGCTTGCTCAAGATCATGTTGCTTTTCGCCTCCCTCTATATTAAATGACTTTAAGAGACTACATTTAAGATTAAAGAGTTCCAAAGTAGCTACCTCTTATTCTTACAAATGTTTGCAAAGGCATAGAAGAGCTGCACACTTTAGGGTATGTTCATAGAGACTTGAAGCCTGAGAATATTATGCTTGACTTTTCACCTCTCAGAGTAGTAATAATTGATTTCAATAGATCATAAAGAGTTGAAGCTTCAGGACTTGGCAACGTTTATGGTACTCCTGGATACTTTCCAGAAAGGGAGGACTGGAGAGATGGTGATATTAAGTGGGATGTATGGGCTCTAGCAGCAATTATTGCTGAATGCGATATGCAAAGAAATGATTACTATAGCTGTAAGAGAGAGAAAGATTCAAAGCAGAGAATACAGCAATATCTAGACTAGAATAAGATAAAAGGTAAAATGAAAGATATGGCTGAGCAGATTATCTTAAGACCAAACCACAGAGCAGAGCAAACAATAGACTAAATGATCAACTGGATAGGAGATATCAAATTTAGAAAATTAGCACATGATGCCAAGGTATAGTTTGAGTGAATAGTAAAAATAAAACCCCTCTAATACACACTACTATACATTACATTTAAACATTAAACCCCTACAGAAACGCTATTAAAACCCTAATAAAGTATGCACTAATAGTCTACTTTTATCAATCAAAAACTCAATCAAACTACTGAAAGGGTTTTGGGGTTTTGAATGCCATTATGAAAAAGAATTTAAGATTATAATTTGAAAAATATAGGATAGTAAAAATTTAATATAGATTAATAAAAGTACATTTTGTGATAATCGAAAATGGCAAAATGGGACCAGCTCTATTTATCATACATTATCCTTCATAATGATCACATTTTTACATATAATTTTTACCTAATTCAATTTTTCTGGTACCCTTGGAGGTCTGTGTCTATAGGGGACTGTGGTCTTGCTTTTTTCTGTGTTTAGCAACTTTAAATGTATCTTTGAAAAATTAAAATTAATGAATATGAATCCTCATTATTTGTCATAATATTTTCTATTAAGCCTTAATTAAATGCTCATTATCTTATATTTTTTTAAAAAATATTACTTAACGTTTGATTAATCTGTATTTTTAAGAATTTAAAGTTATTCTTCAAAGTCTCTTATCACAATTTGAACTTCTTTAATTTCTCATACCTTAGGTACTGATCTGGACACCGACTATGTTAAGTTTTCTACAAAAGATTTCACTTTTAAGTATGTCTAATGGGCATCTAAAAGAGATCCTAGAAGGAATTCCAGGTAAAAAAGCGAGACTGTTTTATTGTCAAAATATATATCTTAATATCATAAAAATAAACATATATTAAGAGAAGTATTCCAATATATTATTTGAATAATTTAAAAATAAATTGAGCTATATTTTGATTACAAAAATTTATAAATTTTAATATAATATTATTTTTTTATTTATTGATAACTAGAATAGAATTTTTATAAATTATTCTTATATATCAGAGTTATTAATTAGTACTCATGAAGGATTAAATAGAAACTCAAATATAAATAAGGCTATCATTTTAATATTTAAAAAATATTATTTATTTTTAAAATAAAGCTGGAAACAACTTCTTGGCTTTGAGATTTCTTTCAGGAATTATTTCGATGGCAAAATTTTTCCTTCCACTCATTTAAGTATATTGGTGTCAAATAATTTCAAAAGATCAATTAGAACAGTCGAAAGAATCTTAATAATTTTATGTTAAAATATGGAAATAATATATCTTAATTTAATATTAATAAAAAGTTTTTTTTGGAGGGAGAATTAGTTGTTTCTTGTAATATTAATTTGATTAAAATACTTTTATTAAAGTATTTCTACTTACTAGTTTATCTAGTTAATTATTAAAAAAGTAATTATATTGCTCGAAATTGAAAAAAATTACTAATTCACACTTGATTTACAATTTCAGCAAATTATTAGAATTAGCTTTTCATTAAGAACAAGCAAGATACAGGCCTCTAAGTTTATGGTTTTGATTATTGTTCCTAAAGCAGTTATTGTCATTTAATTTAAAATTACTATAATTCTAATATTGATGTCTACTTTGATGGCAATTCTAAGAGATTAGACTAGGATTATGATAACTTAATATCATATAAATAAATGAAAATAATTTTATATTAAAAATTATTATTAAATTTGAATATTCAATAAATGAATATTATCCAGAATTAATTTCTATGGCATATTATATATCAATTAATAATTCTTTTTAAAGAGTTGAACATTTCCAGTTCCTCGCTACATAAATAATTTTTATCATCCTCTTTTACTCTTCTACTTTTTTCTTATAGATTACTTCTTTTCTCTCTATCATTCTTCTCTTTGAGCAAGGAATTTAAACTTCCTCATCAAAAATGTTACAATATATTGGTAATTAATGTTTACAATTTTGATGTCAAAAGTAATTTCTCTTATTTAATTATTTGTATTTAGATAGTTGTGAGAAGTTGATTCAAGAAAGTAAAAATTAATTGTAATTATTTTACTTACTTTTAACCAGCTTATAAGATATATTTTCAGCTTATTTATTCTTACAGTAGTTTATATGTAAATTAAAGCGAATTGTTTATAATGCCACATGATTTGCAGTCACAACTTATTTTTTAATAATTTTTACTTTAAATTGATTAAATATTAGCTTTGATAATGCATTAATATCTTTTGCTAAAGAGAGACTCTAACCTTTAAAAATTGCAATTTTACTATATAGAAGTAAGTGCTGATGGTAGAAATGCAGAGGACATGAATCTCTGCTTTAAAATTAACCTTAAGGTTTTTACATATAAGGTTTACATAAAATAGGTTTACTATATAATTTTAAATTAATTATTATCATTTTTAGTTTAAACTAGAAAGCTAATAGTTATGAGTAGTAGGGCATCACAAGATTTTAATCAATTCAACTCAGATTTAATCCCTTTATATTTTCAAATGGTTTGAGATGATTTCCATCCCTCTTGCTTAATTACTATCATCACTGAGTGATTACCTACCTCTTATAAGCATAGTGTTTCTCACACAAAGAACTAAAAAGCTAAGCTTGTTCTTGCTATCTAAACAAGAAGCAACAAAACTACATTTCAATTATATGGCCCGATTACTTGAATGAAAAGGTTTTTTGAGGAGCACAATCTCTCCCAAAAGTTTCTCACATTAACTTTAGGCGTAGAAATATCAATTTAAATAAAGAAATGTTTCTAGTAAAGTTTGCTTCTAACAATAGCCAGACTTCTTCTTGTTTCTATTTAATAACTATTCTTACCTTAATTTTCTCAACAAACTAAAGAATCTCATATTTAATAATAGAAAATAATAATCACCTAGGTGATGAAGCATCATATTAGTACACACTTCTGACAAGATCAAATATTATTAAATATGATTAGAAGATAGATAATTAAAATATACTTCAATAATAATTGGTCTGGTGATTTTTAATTAATAAAGATTTAATTTTATTAATTAATATAGATGATGAAATAAAACAGAACAACTTTTATAATAATATTATAAACCTTATGAACAATCTTTTTTAGCTATCAGAAATTGGATTTGCAATAAAATATAAGAATTAACAGCATCTAACATATCTATAACTAATAACAAAAACTAGAAATAGTTTTCGTTAATCTGTTAAAAAAAAAACTATTCTTAGATATATTAGGCTTTAGAACTTATGACTAAAGATTTCATCTTGAAACCTAAAATATCCCAACACCAAATTTCCATGAACTTACACTTCTTATTCTTGATACAATAAAATCTCTTAAGAGAACAAAAGTTTTAAAAGTAGCAAGTAAATAAACTATTCATAAATTTATTTCGAATAGAGTCCTCAAATCTATACCCTTTAAAGCAATAAAAATAAATCCTACTAATTAGAGTTCAGAGTTTAATTTAGGACTTGGAATCGAACGAAGTTATTGGAGCAACATGATGGGGGCTATAGAGTATCTCATTAAATATAAACCTTTTAAAACCCCGTTGATCAAATAGCAATGAAGATTGGGGATTAAGAATAATGAAATTATAATATATTATTATGTAATGTAATGAGTAATCTCAAATTAAATTAAACATATTATTGTTTAATACTAAAATTAAACCATCAATTTTAGTCGTGACTTAGATGTATCTGAAGTGAGTTGAACGTGGCAATCAATGACGTGGCGAGTCGTGGACTAAAAACTCCAAAAAACCAATCCGACCCCCATCCACATCTCCCTGTATTGAGATGCATACGAGATAAGAGCCTAGCGAACTAGGAGTATCACCCGCAGAGCTCGGAGAGATCTGCTTCCTGTAAACAATTAAAGGGGAGTCTGGAGAAAACGCTGACCAGGTTCCACCGCTGCTGAGATAGTAGTCTCTGTCCTTTCGCTGTGATAGCCTCATTAACCTGACCTGGTGTGGGAGGAAAATCATTATCGTTGGCTTCTATGATTCTCATCGTCTCACTTTTGAAGGTTGAGCACCACCTTCATCCTCCTCCCTATTACCTAGGAAGCTGAACTCATGCCAGGAAGCTCATCTATTGCAGGGAAATCCTTACTGTACGACGACTCGAGGAGTCTAGGATCTGACAGATTTAACCCCGCCGACTGGCCCCAAATGCGATTGAACCCAGTAACCCCCTGCCTACCCTCAGCATGCCTTAGTGTAGTAGAAAGCTCTATCAGAAAGTCTCCGGCCTCGGGCCCCTGTGGGTCACCCTATCCTTATAACTTTCTATTTTAATAATATATATTATTATTGGCGTAATTTATTAAAGTTGTGAAAATTATTAAAATCATTTACTCAAATATTTGTCTCTATAAAATAAACCAATCAGGGTACGTAAATTTGTTTTTAGCCTAATTATATTTAATTTCAGCCATAATAATAATATATTTTTAATTTCATTATTCTTAATCCCCAATCTCATTCTTTATTGATTATCGGGGTTTATAAGTTAAAAATGTCCCAAAAAAGTAGATGGGGGGATGAACTTAACAACATTGAAAAAAACGCTGGACGTCAAAGATAATTGATTATCGACACAACACATACTTTAGCATTTGATGCAATTACTTAGCTGTATAACTTGGGAAGAATAGATGCCAGAAGGAACGAACTATTGAAATGTCTTTTCAAAATGCTACTCAGAAGAGTGGTTCTCAGATAAGAATATTGACATTACTAGAGATAAATGGAATTTTTTTCTCACTGCTGAGTGACAACGATTCATTATAATAAAAATGGCTTGTCCCTTTTCTATCAATATATATTTTAGATCGGGAGTTCACAGAAACCTCAGTTTAATATTATTATTATTATTATTATTATTATTATTATTATTATTATCATTATTAGGCGAAATTGAAAAAATAAAATTAAAATAAAGTTATTTAACTAAGAAAATAATAACATTATTTTCAGATAAAATTTACCTATTTAATTAATATTATTACTATTGGATTAAGTTGAAGTTTTATATTTGCTTATCCCTGATTCCATTACCTCTTACCGCAGTATCCCAAGTTGTTGCTGTACCTTCCGCAAATAAACCTTCACTGTATATTAAATATACCAAAGCTTTAAATTCATAATTATCGCTTTTGATAGTTAATTGCACTTAAAAATTAATAAAATTGTCATAAAACGTCGTTTTATTCAATCATCTTAATTAAAATAAACTAGTATGATGTATAATAATAGTAGTCTACAGCTAATAATGTTAACACTCTGTTTCAATAGATCATATCATAAATACAAAGAATAATATTTTTAAATCATATACAGTTTTAAATTTTTGATGCTTTATATCCATAAATTTATTAATTTTTAAAGCTCTTAAGTATATATTTATCATATTCTGTATTCAATAATACATAATTTGATTTTGGAGCAAGTATCTACCTTAAACATACTCAAATTGATAAATAAAGCTTTTGTCATGACAAAGTATCATAGAAGTGGAGATATGAATTAGAATGAACTAAACTCTGTGAGAAAATAATGGAAAATTTAGAATATAATGATACTCAGTATAATTTGTTGATCTCATCATAAAAGTAATTTTTGATTTCCTTCTTTTTTATTTTATTTAGATTGCTATGAAATTAAAAATGAAAACAAAAATTGTAAAATAACTCTGTAGTATATATTATCAAGAATTTTGAATTCAGAATAAATTTTCATTAAAAAGTTTTATAGATAATGAGCTTCTATATTGGAAAGATAAAAAACCATTCCAGCCCAACTGATTTTGTAATGAATAGCTCTACAATGATTACAGACTGGTTGAATGAAGGTATTATATTGCATTATAATTGATAACTTAAAGCTAGTAAATCTAATAAGGGAGATATCTTCATCAATAGTATTTTGATGAAATAAAATAGAATGTCTGTACCTCACAATTATAGATAGTGTCATAACTGTGCAGGATCCCATTATCAGATCTTTGATCAAACTAAAGAATCAAATAAAATAATTACTATTAATTGATGCAACTCCTGTAAGCGTCATTGATATTCCACCTGTGAGTGTTTTTACCTAAAAATGAGGGAGATTCCAAAAGTTTTCCTTAAAAATGTGGATTTTCAGGCTCAATAATTGACCAAGCAGACGCATCAATTGAAACAGCCAAACAGCATATTATAACAGAGCACGCAGTGATCTACATTTCGAGTGATGAGTTTGCTAAATTTGAAAACTATATGTCATTGATCAATTCAAGCCCAATTCTGAAAAAATATCAATATAACTCGTAAATATTATAGAGCAATATTTATGTCGATTCAATGACATACGTATTCACTATGATGAGATACACACTTTGATTTAGTGAATGATCAGTGGTGATTCTTGTGCGCTTACATCGATCCATTACATTCTAATTCAGGATGCTTTATTTATTTGCGCAATCAATAATATGTAATTTAAACATTTATCCTTAATAGAAATTATTTTCATATTACAGTGATTAATATTGATAGTATCAGTTAAATTATTAATCAAAGCTATTAGTTAATAAGACTGAATAGCGATTCTTAGTAACAGCAACTCCTCTCAAGGCTGGCTTTATTGAAGATAAGGAAATCAGAGACGCCTTTAACCCCTACTCACTCGTGCAGCTATGGATGGGTCATGGCACCTCCCAGCTCAATACAGATTCATTCTTCTAGAGCATTATAAGTTGCTATGTCATGAATGGTTACATCAAGGACTTTGGATTGGTTTAAGGGAAGGTAAGTGTCTTTCATAAATTCTTTATTCAAATATTTATCTAACCAGTAAGTAATCATGATTTTCACGTATGGTCCAAAGTTTACTATTTTGGGTAAAGCAACCGTGCTCTGAAGCAGGTAGATGAGGAGAGCAGACGAATGATCATGGCTGTCACTCACCATACTTTATTGGTAATGAAGATCTGAAGATTATTTATACTTTTCGAGGCTGTTCATGATTAACAGCAAACAGATAGACACATACAATAATCCAACTTAAAGACAGCAATATAAATTCAGAACTGAATCAACGATGAAGCATGAAAATAGCAGAAATCAGAAGGAAACGTGTCGAGCTTCATTGATATTAACAAATTCCCAAATGATGTTGATGAGGAAGTCAAAGAAGGACACCTCCATACATGCATGAGCATAATTTATACAGAAACTATCAATTATCAGGTTGTGCACTCACTCACATCAAATAAATAAGCGAGATTAGGGAAATTAAAGCAGGATATCTATTTTATATTGAACAAGGTAAGAATTTTCAATTATCATTAGAGCACATAGGTTTGTTCTTTCAGACATTTTACTAGAAATGTATAATTTATTGCATTCAATGTATATCCAATAGTTTAACGAAAATAACATTTTATTGCAATTTACATTGTTTTGGGTAGTGCGCAATCACGAGTTGAGGATTAAGAGCGATCAAAGCTACAAAAGCCCTCTTGTTTTCAATCTCATCCCTGATATTTTGAATGAGCCAGAAATCTGCAGGTATCTGCCAAAAATTAAGAATGGGAAATTTGAGAGTAAATAATTCCTCTATAACGTAAGAAATTACTCTTACTATTTAAATTATTATTCAAAATCCTGAAATTCCTTCAGTAGTTTCATATGGATTTTGATTGATTATAGGAATTGATGTTGCTGTCGTTGTTATTGTTGATTCTCATCGTCATTGTTGTTGTATCCTTGTCGTAGTTGTTGCTCTTGGTGTTGTTACCACTGTCGTCGTTGTTGTCTTTGTTGTCGTCGTCGATGTTGCTGTTATTGTTATTTTTATGATTACATTAAGTCAAAATAGAATCAAATTTTTAACATATAAATTAAAAAAATACATTGAAACTATAACTAAATCATTCTCCATACATTAATAATCTTTCTTTAAAAATTCGTTTAGTTTTAATTTTATTATATTAAGTATTAGTAGAGTAGTAAATTTAATATTTTTACTAATTCTGCTCATCTATTATATATTAATAATATATAATAAATATTTCCTATTATATATATTTAAAATTTATAATAGAAATGAAATTACTTTCTATCAAAATATTACTTTTCTATCAAAATTATATTAGATTTATTCATAGTTTTATATTTTATCAGAACAAATTATATTTATCATTAAGAATTTCTAATTTTTAAGAATTGTTACTATTTTAAATAATTACTTCATAATCACTCCTGTTTTAATTGTGAATAATCTATTCTTAATATTTATTAAAACAAATTTCATTTCAAATTCTCATCATTAATTAAAATACTTAAAGTCAATTATAAAATATATATATATATATATATATATATAATAGTCTTAAGAAAAAAATAATTATATCCTTTACTATTAAAACTGATGTAATATCAAATTATTAAAAGAGTTCAAAATAAATCTAAATTATAATATATAAAAATTTTGAAGTATACAATACATATTTTTTTGGTGATTTTAAATTCCAGATTTTTATACTATTTTGACTGATAGCTGCTATTAGTATAGCTCACGCCTCTATATTTACTATCGCTATATAAAATCAACACAGTCAAGCCGGAATTCTTCCCTCTAATATCAAAACCAGTTTAGAGTTCAGGTAGAAGTAAAAACTCTTGATAAGAACAGTTTATCAAGTTGACTGCAGTGATGTTTGTTGTGCTTGAGAATGTAGTCATTATGAACATGAGCAATTGATGCAGAGCGGTGAATTTGTTAAATCAAGGAGCCTATAAGTGCAAACGCTCAGAGAAACAGACACAGAAGGTCGAAACACTCTGAGTTCCACTGTCATAGTTTATGGCTCATGATGTTGCACTATCACCAAGATAATATGTGACAGCAAAGCGCATGAATCCCAACCCTAAATTTAATCCAAAATACTCTAATCAAATGATTGATATCAACCAATCATTGATCACTCAATGATTCAGAGCAGAACCTAGCCAAAAAAAAACCAAGCAAAGTCATAAGTTCAATTAAACATTTTGACTTACAACGTTAAATGCTTCATTCAGATGATGGAAAAGTTTCACTTTAAAATCCCATGGCATAATTTAATTATAAATTAAACCATCACTTCATACACTATTCCTATTATTTCTACTATTGCTTCTATTACTACTATTGCTACTCTTGCTATTAATGCTTTTACTATTATTGCAACTAATATTATTACTTATTGTAGCTACTTCAATCTATGCCCCCATATTACACTTATCCAGAACTCGAATTCCTAAGTGCGCTTTAAATTCCTATAATTTCTTTTCACTATACTAGCACTTTTTAACCAAATTCCCTCACATTGAAATTATTCGTAAAATTAAACTTATAGAGCAGCGATGGAACAGCTAAACCAGATACTTTATGTGAGAGAGCTACTCAAGCTCGATTTATGAACCAGAAGAATAAGCCTAAGGCTTAAGAGTTGCAGGTTTACAGGAAACACAAATAACTACAGAAGGATGAGGTCTTCGAGATCGACAACCACAAAAAGGACCTCTTCTGAAAATGTTAGGAATTCAACATCAGTGTTAGAGATAGAGCTGGGTCTCACTCATCGTCCTTTAAATTATTAAAAATTTTATCGAAATCGTTTATTATTTGTAAAGGGCCCTTATTCAAACTGCGGAACTGTATGAGTGCTGACTACTCCTGATGGTGGAGAGTCTTACATGCTAACGAGTGAAGGTAGTATGCAATTGGTGTTTCTGCAGATGGTAATGAAGAAGATACGATGAAGCAGCACATTATTTGATTTAGCATGATACATTTCCTTGAGTCAAGCGTTACACTATTAAACACTTTGTACAAGAATAATTGCAAGCATATAGAGTAGTGCCAGTATTTTACTCATCTATTAAATACAACAGCCATGCCAGAAAGCATGAACATAACAATGTGTACCAAGAAAAAAAAGACCATCAGATGTGATGCAGCCTCAGTTAAGCAGATTAAAAGGATTTCTTTGGGAACAGCGAGACTTCAATAGCACTTTAAAAATTAATTATTGTAGGAATACATTCGATTTGGGAAAATAAATAATAAATTAATTAATTAAATATTAAATTCTTGGCAGTTAACTTTCTCAAAACCTAGACAATATGATACTTGTTCGATAGGGAATTTAAAATCAGCTGGACTTTACTACAGGCGGTACCCCTCTATCGCATTCCTGGAGTGAAATAGCACGACTTTAATTTTGGATGATTTGTTTAGTTGATTTTAATGCCAAAATTAAAGTCGCGTTATCTCGCTTCAGGGATGCGATAGAGGGGTACCGCCTGTAGTAAAGTCCAGCTGATTTTGAATTCCCTATAGAACAACTATCATATTGTCTAGGTTTTGAGAAAGTTAACTGCCAAGAATTTAATTTTAATTTATTTAATTTATTTAATTATTTCCCAAATCAAATTCATTCCTACAATATTTAATTAATTAATTTATTATTTATTTTCCCAAATGGGATATATTCCTACAATATATATGTCTGACATCGAGAGTGAAATTATAGAGTTTAATTTAGAGTGTTTAATAATGAAAGGTTTAATTCAAGTAAATTTATCATACTAAGTCAAATAAGATGCTGCTACATAATTTCTTCTTCAATCTTAGCTTCAGAATGCCTATTACATACTTCATCCACTGGTTAGAATGTAAAACTCTCCACTAACAGGAGTGATGAGCACTCTTAGAGTTTCGCAGTTTGAAGAAGATACGATGAGTGAGGACTCAGTTCCAACTTTAACACTAATGTTAAATTCCAAACAAATGCAGAAGAGGTACCCTTTGTGGTTGTCCATCTCGAAGGCTCTATCCTACTGTAGGTACTTGCGTTTCCTGTACTCCTATACCTCATAAGCGTTGGGCGCTGTGCTAGTTCATTTATTAAGCTTGAGTGGCCTACTTACTTGAAGTCTCTGGTTTTGCCTGTTCCATCGCAAATCTATAGGTTTTAATTTATTCATAATTAGTATGGGGGGAGTTTGATTATAAAGTAATATTGTAGTGTAAAGGGAATTATAGGAATTTAAAGCGCTTTGGAGTTCGAGTGCTGGATAAGTGTAAGATGTGATGCATAGATTAAGGTAGCTACAATAAGTAATAGTAGCAAAACAGTAAAAGAAATAGTGTATGATGTGATGAGTTAGACCTTAAAATAAAATTATGTTATGGGGTTAAATGGAACTTTCAACTAGCTGAATTAATTGCTTAGCATTTAAAACGCCAAAATCTTTTCAGTAGTTTGATTGATAAAAGTAGACTATTAAGGCATACTTTATTAAGGTTTAATAGGGTTTCTGTAGTGGTTTATAGTTTAAATATTATTGTAGGAATACATTTGATTTAGGGATTAATTAAATAAATTAAATTAGTTAAAATTAAATTAGTGCAGTTAACTTTCTAGAAACCTAGACAATATGGTAATTGTTCGATAGAGAATTCAAAATTGGCTGGAATTTACTAATGCCGATACCCCTCAATTGCATCTATGTAATGAGAGAAATCGACTTTAATTTTGGCATAAAAAGTAACTAAACAAACACAAAAATTATAGTCGATTTATCTCGCTCCAGGGAAGCGATAGAGGGGTACCGCCAGTATAAAAGTCCAGCTAATTTTGAATTTTCCATCGAACAAGTACCGTATTGTCTAGGTTTCCAGAATGTTAACTGCCACGAATTTAATTTTTATTAATTTAATTTAAATATTTATTTCCCAAATCAAATGTATTCCAACAATAGTAATTTAATTGAGTATATGCGAAGTTTGGGGTCTGTTTATGACAGTGAGTTATTAAATTTACTATTTAAGTTGCGATATGGATGTAATGATTATAGTGATTAACTCAAACCTATTCCCAATTACGCTTCTAGCAAGACTGCTCCATGAATTTCCTGCTACTGTTTGTCTCATCAAATCGATTATCTTGATAATGATAAGACTCTTAAATACTGGGTTCATTTCTCTCTGACTTAGGGAGCTGTGATATTTCATCTCCAATTTCCTGAGCTTCAAATCTCTGCTTAATCGATAGCTAACATATATAATAGAACGGAATATCTTACAAGACAGTCAATCACATAAAGAGAGTGATTGACTTTAATGTTCCATTTTATAAGGATAATTTAAATTATATATTCGTAAAATGCAGAGGGATTAAAAGAATATAATATAAAGTTCATACACGGTGATGAGGCAGTATTGACATACAATACCTTTATATCAAGGTCTTGGTATAAGAGGTACAGTAAATAAAAGTATATGATTAAAAGGCTAATGTTTAAATTCATTCTATACTTGTTGGAATCAGTGAAGATAGTGGCCTCGAAACTTATGTTATTCACCCTCGTTCTATAAAGACTGAATAATATATTAAGTTCTTGCAATACCTCAGAGATAAGTACGCTGACTAAGAGATTATTCTGTTCGTTGATAATTTATCAGTTCATAAAACTAAAGACTCAAGGAAGGAATAAGAAAGATTATACAAATAACACCTATATTTAATGTTCCTTACAGCCCTTAGTTTAATGGAATTGAATTATATTGGGGATTATTGAAAGACCACTACAAGAAACTTCTGCTCCTATCACTTGATGCACGATCTGATGATAGATACAATAGATTTTATTAAGAGTGCTGCTAAGAGGGTCAGCGATGATAAAGCTAAAGTATGTGCAAGAGAAGGGAGTTTTGTGTTTATAAATAAGTTTTAGATTTAAACGAATGAATAAGATCACATATTAAATTATCCCTTAAAAGTATTCGTCATCTCTTTCTTTTCTTCCTGTTAACGCTTGCTTGGACCTATGTTTCTTCACTTAGTACCAGCTCCTTCATCTATGTTCAATAGTTTTTAAAATCTTTGAAGAATTTCTTACTCAGTTCAGCTTTACTCGAGACTATCTCTTGCTGTGTGTTTTTAAATTGCTGCGCTCTTTCATAAAATATATAGCAGAGGCAGGTTTTTTTTTATAAATTTAGAAGACTAAGCTTACTTGATATGAAAAGATGCTTCTGAAGTTCTTAGAGCCAGGTACACTGATTTTAATTCGCTGTTTCTCTTTTTCTTCAGGATAGATGCTGTGGCGTTTCTTTTGAACTTCCTGAAAAACTTCATTTAAATACTCAGGTTTCAGAGTTCCAAGAACACCAGAGAAGAAGTTTCTCTCTGTCAACTTATAAGAGAGCTGTAGCTTTAATGGAAGGCATAGAGCAACATCAGAATCACTCATTGCATCGTCATATAGATTTGTTACAAACATTTCAGGGTAGTTAGGTATCTCTATCATCCTAATTTCATTAGACTTAAAAGCTTTTTTCTCATCACTTAGTAAGGCTTTTAAGAAATAGATTTTAGTTCACTCTTAGGTTGGTAAGAAGAGTCCAACTATAACAATTTAGTCGACCATACCTGAAAACTTACCTTGCTATACCAAGCATCTGTAGAGATCCTCTTTACTTCGAAATTATGCTATAAAATCTTGAGATTGAATTATATTCATTGCATCATTCATTGACTCCATCTTGTTGCTCCTCTAGAAATGTTAATGGAATTTAAAATTATGGACATCCATCTGAGTTTCAAAATCTTACTACTAAATAGGGAGGACATACTGGAGTTCAACTTCGAAAAGATATGAGGAGAAGCATTGAAACACTTGCTCCAAGTTTCACAGCTTGATTTCTATTTTATCAAACTTTCTCCATTAAATGCTCCTAATAATGTTTAATTATTTTTAGGAAGTCCTCCAAATTAAGTTCAAACTTTATAGGAGTTAAATTATTTTTAAGGTTAAATCTTAATTGTTTTATAACTTTGCCTCAAATTAAGTTCAAACTTGATTTGGAGGACCTCCTAGAGAAAAAAACTTCATTAGGAGCAGTTTGATTTAGTAAAAAGTAAAATATACTCATAAAATATGTCAACTTATAGCAGTTTTCAGTGATTTAATTAACTTACCTCTCATCAAAAAATTTATCAGCAATTTAAAATGATCGCTAACCTTTTGAGAAGAGCGGTATTACTTGGGTAAAGTCAATAAAAGATATCAGTTCAGCAACCAAAAACAGTTTGAGACCAGAGACGCTTGCACTTAGTGGCAGCCCACTTATGACACTTTTGACGAATCAACCTTTTAGATCAATTATAAATTAATAAAGAATTCATCAAAGAGAAACAGAAAAATGAGGAGGAGGTTAAATAACCCGCCATAGAGAATTAAATTTTACTAGCTAAAGATGACTATTAATTTAAAGAATGAAATAAAATTTTCCTCTACAAGTCAACTTACATGGGACAATTGAGAGATATACACAACGATATGCCTAGATTGTATATAAAGCATTAAAGAAGGATGGCAAGAATATCTGTGAGTTCTGCGAGAAGCCATATTCTCATTCAAGAGACATCAAAGTGCACTTATAGAAAAATCACAATCAAAGCTTTGTGTTTATTCATGAACTTACAGGAAAAAGATTCCTATAAAAAAGAAGGTCAAGAATCCAGCTGAGTCTCTTACGGTTTAGGTATAGAAATAAGTAAGAATGGAGAAAGCAGTTAAGAACATCCTAGTCTAGAGATCAATAAAATAATGGTAAAAATCGAGGCTATGAAGATTCCTGTCTTGAATATAATGACATAGATCAATTTATCTCACTCAAATGGATAAAATTAGCTAAAATACGAACATTTAGGGGGAATAAATTGATTAATCAAGATTACACATGTTTTATACTAAATATTAAATTAAATATATAAATCTAGGTACTCTACCGCAGTTTATATAGTATAAACCTGTTTTGCGGTAGAGTACCCTAATTATATTAATTAAATTAAAATTAAATTCATAAAAACAGCATTACTTTTTACAGAAAATGCATTAAATAATTAAATAATAAATATCTTAATTAAAATAATAATATTGTAACACTATAAGGCTATAAAATTTGAAGATTTTTACTTCTTATATTATAAATAATTAATTTATTAAACATATTATATATCACATTTTTATTTAATGCATTCTTTGTAAAAAGTAATGCTGTTTTTATGAATTTAATTTTAATTTAATTAATATAATTAGGGTACTCTACCGCAAAACAGGTTTGTACTATAAAAACTGCGGTAGAGTACCTAGATTTATATATTTAATTTAATATTTAGTATAAAACATGTGTAATCTTGATTAATCAATTTATTCCCCCTAAATGTTCGTATTTTAGCTAAATATAGAAGAGAGTTATTACAGATGGCTATATGTTTAAATTTTAACCTTTCAATTACTTTCTTGCAGATGGCAAGTTTTAAATGGAATTTGATAACGAGTATTACTCTCTTTAATAAGCAAAAGTTAAAGAGTGCAGGCATATTATTTAGCTTGATGCCATTTTACTTGGGAAAGATCACTTAGCATTTAGGCTTCATCTTCTCGAAATGACTTACACAAAATTTTATCTGACAGCAGATGCCAAAGGTAAATTGGCTAGATAGTCCAGCAGATAGTTGAAAGAATAGAAGAACTTCACAAGCTCGGTTACGTTCATAGAGACTTAAAACCAGAAAATAATGATGGACTTTCAACCTCTAAGAGTCTATATCATTTATTTTAAAGGTCTTAAAGAGTGCAAGCCTCTGCTTAGGAAATGTAAAAGGTACTCCTCGATATTTCCATGAGAAGAAGATTGGATAGACGGAGGTATTGCTTGGGAAAGGGCACTAGCAGCAATTAAAATAGAGAGTGACATGCCAAGGAACGATTCCTTTAGCAGCAAGAGTGAGAGATTCTAAGTAAAGGATTAAATAATATCTCGATAAGAGTAAAATTAACGGAGGCCTCAGAGAACTTGCATACTCAACTATTATAAAGCCAAGCAACGATAATGATGTTTCGATTGATATAATTAAGCAGCAACTAAGAAAGATAAAGAGAACTGGCACATGACTCTAAGCTTATGTTTGTAAAAAATATTTAAAAAAAAACTCGCTTGCTTTTCTAAATTAATTTACTAATATTTAAACTATAAGCCCTACATAAATCATATTAAAACCATAATAATTTATGCCTTAATATTTTAGTTTTATCAATAAAAAAACTTAATCAAACGACTGAAAAGTTTAGGGTTTTGATTGTAAGTCAAAATGATTTATTGAAATTTTGTCTTTGCTAGGTTTGGGGCTAGCTTCAGCTCTGAATTATTGATGAGTTCTGAGTATCAATCACTGTTTAATTTCAAGCATTTGATTAGAGTAAGGTTGTTTGAAATTAGGGTTGGTATTCATGCGCATGCTTTTTCATATTGACTTGGAGATAGTGTATCAGATGCGATTCAAACTAAGCTAGACGAACTCTGTGCATCAATCTGCTGTGTTGACTCTCTAGGTGCATGCGATTCTTGGATTATTGATTCAACAAATTCACCGCCCTGCTTCTATTGCTCACGTTCATAACTTTAAATTCTCCCCAAGCATACTAATCATCGCTGCCATCAACTTGATATACTTGTTCTTGCCAAGAGTTATCGACTTCTACCTAAACTCTAAACTGGCCTTGATATTAGTGTGGAAGAATTCCAACTTAACAGTGTTGATTACCTATAGCACTAGTAAATTTAGTGGCATTAGTTAGTAATAGTAGCAATGGAATAATAACAGCTATAACAACATAAACAACAACAATAATAACGAGGACATCAACAATAGCAGCAGCAACAACGATGAAAACAACGATGGCGGCGCAGGAGCAGGAACAACAACATCAACAACGACGATAACATTGATACCACAACAATTACAATTACTCTCATCAATCAAAATTAATATAAAATTATTGAAGGGTTTCTGAGGTTATGAATAGGTATTGTAATAGTAAGAGTAATTATTTAATTTATAGACTAATTTTCTGTCCATTGATTTCCCATCTTAATCTCTGGCAGATATTTGCATATTTCTGGCTCATTCTTAATGTCATTGATGAGATTTACAACTGAGAGCTCGTTTAGCTTAGACACGCTGATAATCTTCACCCTAATGATTCAAAACCCAAAACCATTTCAGTAATTTGATTGAGCTTTTGATTGGTAAAATTAGCAATAGACTCAAACTTTATTATGGGCTATTGATTTAATATTAGTAATTTAAGTGTGTATATGAAGCGAGTGCTTTTTATATTGGACGCAAACATAAGCTTTGTATAATGTGAGAGTTCTCTTAAATTTATCTTTTTAAGATGTTGTTTTATTGTCTATATTGTAGGTTTATTATCATTACTTGGCTTTATGAAAATTTAGTAAGCAAGCTCTCTCATGCCTCCACTAATTTTTTTATTTATCTAAAAATTGCTTGATTCTTAGCTTAGAATCTCTCTCACCCTTGCAGCTAAAGTAATTTTTTCTTGATATGTTACTCTCTATGATTATTGCTGCTTGTGCCCGTATATCCCATGCAGTGTCTTCGTCACTCCAGTCTTTTCTCTCTAGGAAATATCCTGGAGCCTAATACATTTCCTAATGCATAGCGTGCCATCTTTGAGCTCAGTTGAAATGGATAATCATTCTTTTCTATTTCAGTTAAAATTTATAATGATACATTTTTAGATATTTATATTAATTTTCAAGCGCGTTACCAACTTTTTTAAAGTAGGTAACACGTTACCAACTTTCAAAAAGTTGGTAATGCGCCCATTAAATATATAAATATTAAAATGTACAATATATACTACAAATGTAATCTTAACTTATTAAATCTAAAATAATTTCACTTTTAAAATGTTATATTTAATCTAATATAGGTAATATAAAAAAAGTTAATTGTGAGCTAATGCTCTATAATCTAAGTTGATCTAATAAAATATTTTCTTTTTAAAATTAATCTTAATTCTATTTAGATTTTACTTAATTCAAACAATTAAAGAATATTGTTCTAAATATTAACTAATATGTCTTTTTTGTGGATAATAAATTATCCTTATTATATAATCATGAATCAAAATATTTATAAATTAACTTATAATAAATCTATATAGACTTAGTATAAATCTATATAGAATTGTTTGAATCCTTAATTAGTTTTAAATTTAATTAAATATATTTAAATAAAAATTAATACTTTTAATGATTAAGATCACTATATGATTATTTATATTTCAGTAAAGCATAATAATTCTTTATTTTTATATCATATCACTCTGTTAAATTTAACAATATATTTAATAATCTTTTTAACGAGTCAACGTTTATCTTACTTAATCATACTTTAACTAAAAATTTATATATTTTGTTAGATTTACACACAATCACAATATTTGTTAAATCACTCAGTTTAAGAATTTTAACCGATTTTTAAAAGAGTGAATGTATGCTTTCAAAGGTTGAAAGTCAAGCATGATGTTTTTTGGCTTTAAGTCTCTGTGGATATCGCCAAAGTTGTAAAGCTTTTCTATTCCTTCTACCATCAGCTGTATTAACTAGCCAATTTATCTTTGCACCTTTTATCAGATAAAAATTATCTGTAAGTCATTTCAAGGTGATGGTCACTTTTAAGCAAAATGACAGCAAGATAAAAATATGCCTATGATCTTTGAACTTTGCCTTTTAAAAAGAGTAATACTCATCCGCAAATTCCATTTTGAACTTGCCATCAGCAAGAATGTAATTGAAATTTTGTAAGCATTTTACTAATTCGTGATGACTCTCTTCTCTATTTTATCCTTAAGAGTGAGGTAGATTTCAAGGGAAGAATCTATGTCAATAATTTTTCAAGATGAGTATCTTCATAGATTCGATTTTACTGTGATTTTATAGATTTTTGACTGGAAAGTTCTTTGCTGTATTCTTCATTTTGATTTTCTTCTTTACCGCATCTCTAAGAGACTCGACTGGGTTCCTTTATTTTCCATTTTAGAGAATTTTTTTCCCTGTCTCTTTATCAATAAATACAAAGCTCTTATTGTGTTTTTTCTTGAAATTGCACTTTATAGTCTCTTGTTTTAGAATAAGGCTTTTCACAGACATACTCCACATCCTTCTTTTAATGCTTAAGATATAACCGTGGGATTATATAGTGTATCTCTCTAGTGCCACTTTTAAGTTGACTTATAGAGGAAAACTTAATTCAGTCCTTGATTAAATGCTCAATTTATCTGGTAATATTTAAAGATTGATGGTGGTTATTTTACCTCTTCCACAGCTTGCTCTTTATCTTTGAGAATTTCATTTTGACTTTAGATTGAAATCTCTAATTTGATCGAGTCAAAGTTCCCATAAGTTGCCTCCCACTAAGTACAAGCATCTCTAGTTTTTACTTTTGGGTTGCTAGAATGGCAATTTTATTGGTTTAATCCAATTAATGCTGCTATCTTAATAGGTGGGCGCACATTCTAGTTTGCTAATAGATTTATTATAAAATGATAAAACTCAGTTAGTTATACTATATTAATAGATTGTAGGAGCTTTTTAAATTCTTTGCTGAGAGATAAGAATAATGAAAAATCATAAAGAACTTTAAATTAACATATTTTGTTAGAATATCTTATACTTTAGTAAATTAAAATGGTCCTAAAATAATTTTACATTATTAGGACGAATTAATGTAGAAAATTTGATAAAATGTAAATCATTCTCTGAAACTTGGAGCAAGTTATTAAATGCTTATCTGCATATCTATTTCAGACTTACCTTCAGTAGATCCTCCTATTTATTAGTAAAATTTTAATAAACTTAGAATGGCTATCCATAATTATTTTAAATTTCATTAACCTTACTTGAAAGAGGAAGCAAAATGGAGTCTATGAATGATGCAATGAAGAAAAATTAATCTCAAGATTTAATAGGAAATTTTGAAGTAAAGTGGACCTTTACAGATAGTTAGTCTAGTAAGGTAAGTATTTGTCCTTAACTAATTTATTTACCTAGTTGTATTGTTCCTACCAACTCAAGAAGGAAGTAAGTTAAATCTCCTCCTCAAAAGCTTTACTAAGCGAAGATAAAAAAGCATTTAAGAATAATGAAATAAAGATGATAGAGATTCCTAAACTACCCATAAATATCAGATACAAACCTCTATGACTATGCTATGTTGATCTAAATGTCGCTCACAACCTAACTTCTGGACTACAACTCTCTAATAAGTTATCAGAAAGAAACTTCGTCTTTGGTGCACTTTGAACCTTGAAACCGAAGTACTTAAATAAAGTTATTTAATTAGCTCACAAGAAACACTATAGCACTCAACGAAAGAAAAAAGAGAAGCAAAGAATTAAAATTAGCGAGACGTGGTTAAAGGAACTGCAGAAGCACTAATACTATTCAAGTAAGCTAAGACTTATATCTTTATAGAAAAACCTGGTACTGCTACATATTCTATGAAAGAGACTAGCAAATTAAACAGTGGGAGAAAATCTCAAGTAAAAGACTCTTCAAAAGATATTCAAAAGCCAGATGAGTTGAATATCGATTTGAGCTGGCTCAAAGAGGAAAAACATGGGAATAAGCAAGCCGTAAGAGGAAGAATGAAAGAGAAGTCAAATCCATTAAAAAACTCATTTGATATATGAACTTACTCATTTGTTTAAATCTAATACTTATTTTTAAACCAAAATTTTCCCTCTATCACATACACACACACCTTAGCTTTCTCATCGCTGACTAGGTTAGCAGTTTATAAAGTCTACTGTATCTATTGGTAGATTATGTATAAAATGGTATAGTTTAGATTTTGTAATGGCCTTTCAAATACAGATGTTAAGTTTAGCCTTTCATATTTCTTCCTTGAGTCTTTAGTTTTTTGCACAGATAAGTTATCTACAAACAGATGATTATTTAGTCAGCATACTTATCTCTGATGCATTTGCAAGAACTTTAAATATTTCTCAGTTTATATTAAGCGATAATGAATAACATACGTCTCCATATCTTTAATTATTCCTCCAAAAAGAATAGCCTAAGTTTGAATCTTAATCTTTTAATCATCAATTTCGAGTTGCTGTACCTTTTATAACAAGACCTTGATATAAAGGTCTTGAATGTAAACACGGCATCATCAGCGTTAATGAACATATTACCATGATCTTACGCTCTCTGTATTTAATCATATATATATATATATATATATATATATATATATAATATAATTATTCTTTTTAAATGGAACAATATAGTCAATCACCTTCTTAATGCGATTGACTGTCTTGTGTTTTTGATAATCCATTATTTTTATAAATATTAGTTATAGCGCATATGTTGAACTCAGGAAATTATTGCGATAAAACATCACAGCATCTAGGCGAGATAAAAGTGAGCCCATTACTTCAAAATCTTTTCATTGAGAAGATGACAAATATGATGCTGCTTTAAATTCAAAGGTCTTTTTGGCTTAAATTTATATTAATAAATCATCAAATTTAAATAATAATAGACAGTGAGACCTAACAGAAGCAGTAGTTTTGTGGAGCAAACCTGATATAGATGTATAATTAAGAATAGGTTAAAGTAAGTCATTTATACTCATAACATCCATCACGCAACTTAAACAGTAAATCTATATACTCAATGTCAAAAACTGACCCCAAACCCCACATTTCCACGATTAAATTACTAATATTTAAACCATAAACCCATAATAAACCCTAATAAAGTATGCTTCAATTGATACATTTTTTCAATAAAAAATTAAATCAAACTTGTGAATGGGTTTTGGGGTTTTGATTGCACCAAGACACAAGAGTGGAGAAAATGTCAAAGCCATCAGAATGGTATCATAGATTCATGAGTGAACAGAGTGATGTATTTAATTATCCAGAGTAAGGATGAGAGTTTAAGAAGCAACAACTCAAGAAGAAGCATACTGGAAAATTAATTTCAATCACGCTTCAACAATTGCAAATGTTACCATTCATGCAAAGCCACTCATTATAATCAATTTTAATAGTTTAGGTATGCATTCAACGCTATCTGTTAGTAAGGAGTGTGATTCTTGTAGGAATTTATTTTAATTACCTGACACTTGACTTGAAGCTTAACCCAGAGCAATTTTACTAATTGAAATCTATATTTAATAGTCAAGCCATGCTTTAATATTCTTGATAAAAATTTTGAAAAATTTAAGAATTAACAATTTGAAATTAATTAATTATAAATAATAATAATGGCAGACATCAGATTAGGCAGCTTCCCTCAATAAAATTTGTAAGTTACAAGAAACATATTTAAAAGGTTTATATTTTTGCAGCAATATAAATCATAGGAGATATTAGGTCAAAGTAAAGAGAAATCAGGAGATATCAGAAGTAATTGTAAATGGTTCAAGAATTGAAAGATATTGGAGGGAATAGGTAGCTGTACCTAGATATGACTTTTGTATATTTTTTTAAGAATACATATTTAAATAATTCATTTTCATTTAAAAAATGTATTTCATCATATTTTTCATTATTAAATATTATAATCAAGGAGCAATCATTAAGTAAGACATCATATATCAATTCTTACTTTAAAAAAAATTCTTAAACTCCAAAGTTATTGGCTTGATGCAAGATACAAAGGCTCTATTTTTGAATCTTACCTCAATAGCCAACTAGTTAGAAGCATGAACAGTGCTTTATTTGTATATTTTGATGAAATCAATCCCCACTGAGCAGATGCACTTAAAGTTGTGAAAATAAATGATAGAATTGACACCGATATCTTTGATTTTTTGGCTGTTCTAAGTTCAACTTCATATCAGCTGGAGGTTTTCTCCAATAAAGATAGACCACGCAAAGGTAAACTACCATACAAGACATCGTCTAAGTAAATTTAGAATGCCAGAAGATTATTT
The DNA here is from genome assembly GCA_000711775.1 of Oxytricha trifallax. Lineage (NCBI taxonomy): Eukaryota > Ciliophora > Spirotrichea > Sporadotrichida > Oxytrichidae > Oxytricha > Oxytricha trifallax. The sequence goes on from ARYC01019881.1 coordinate 39,176, forward strand.
GAGCAAGAGTGGTTTATAGTAATGATGTTCCAGAGATTAGTCAACCATTTTATGTGCTTAGCATATAAATCAACTGCTGAGTCCTATCTAGGATTAGGCATGAGAACCTTGAAGTGATGCAAAGAATCCTAAAACTGATTGGCAACTTTCATCTTGCTCCTATAAAACAATAAACAATAGCTCTACACTACAAGAAAACATTATTTCAGTAGGCATTCTTGCCAAAATCAACAATACTAGCAGAGCTTCATCGATATTCATTGGTTAACATACTAGAGCACGGCTTGCATGATAAACAACGATCAAAACTCTAAATCATCAATAGCTTTGTGTATTGCTCACACAACGTTTATTTACTGCGTTAGTTTAAGTTCGATTAAAAAGTTTATTTTATTACATAAGTTGGTCATAAATATTATATTTATAAATTTCTCATTTTTCCTTTTTTTGTCTTTTTTATATTAGAAAAGCTTGATTTTAATTTAAAATTTGATATTTCCTACGGGAAATTCTTATTAAAATTTATACTTTAGAGATAAAATATCGATAAGTTATTTTCGCCATTATTAAAATGCGGTACATTTTGTTAGAATATAATATTTTAATATATATAATTAAAAATACCATTAAATTAATTTTTTAAATTATCATTTTGAATTAAAAACATTTATATAAGATTAATAAATAAATCAATAAGTTATCTAAATTTTAATAAATTAAAAATTGAATTTTAAAACTATGAATTTAAAAATGATGCATCATTTTAAACAAAAAGAAAAATTAAACTCAATCAAATAGAAAAGTAATTAGAAATACAAAGACTTAAATACAATGTGTTATATAGTAGAAAATACTTGAATCATAATTGTAATTGTTTTTTAGATTTGATTGATTTTAATGTTTATATATATTTTTAATTTGGGACGATGTAATAAATTTTATTTATTTTCGCTACTTCGTACCAATCCATATATTTTAATAAATATATAAAATCTCTTAATAAATTATTCAAAGTATAAAAATAGAAAGAAATTAGTTTCTGCATTTGTTAAATTTTATTTATGTTAACTTAAATAAATGAATAATTTATAAATAATTTTTAATTTAAAGTAATAAGTCTTTAAATAAATTAGCACTTTATAAGTAAATTATGATTTATCAAAAATATCTAAAAATATTAAATAAATAAAATTTAACAAATGCAGAAACTAATTTCTTTCTATTTTTATACTTTGAATAATTTATTAAGAGATTTTATATATTTATTAAAATATATGGATTGGTACGAAGTAGCGAAAATAAATAAAATTTATTACATCGTCCCAAATTAAAAATATATAAACATTAAAATCAATCAAATCTAAAAAACAATTACAATTATGATTCAAGTATTTTCTACTATATATTACTTTGTATTTAAGTCATTTATATTTTCAATTTCTTTTCTATTTTGACTGAATAGACAATTCTTTAATTTAGACAATAAAATTGATTGATGCAAAATGGTAAGCAAGAGAAGCAATAAAACTTATACAAAATGATTTATGATTATAAAACCATGACGGATGAGTTAAGTAATGAATAGTCTATAAAGCTAAAAGAATACTCATATAGCTTTAAATTGAAAATTAAAGAAGTTAACAGGCTCGTAGATTATAGTGAAGAACTTTTTTTAAAAATTTAACAAAGAATTAAATTAAAAAATTCATTAAAACTTAATTATAACGAGAGTAAGACAGTCCAAAAAGTAACTTAATTAAAAGCTTCTTCAATATAGTTCAATCTTATAGATATTGAATTAGGAATAAAATGATATTAGCATAGAGATTCTTCGGTTTATGAATTTAGATAGTGCTTTGTAAAGTGAGCTATTCTGAAGACTATAAACTAGTTTAAGTAATATTGAGAAATTTCAATAATCTAAAATAATAGTAGCAACTTAGCTTCATTAACAGTAAAAAGATTTAATATGCTGGTATCACTATTTTTTTGAAAGACTTTTACTTTGAGCATTTATCGCATTAAATGACTGAATTATATTAAAGAAAAGATGTGATAAATTTGTGAAATATTTAAATAATTGAGCTTGTTTTGAATTTTGTGTAAATAAAATCTCATTTACAAGGCAACAGAAATGGGATACACAGTAGCAATAGTATATTTACCTGATATTAATAATTTTCAAAATTATACTTTTTTAGTAATGTTAATGGGTTCCCTTACTAAAAAATTTACAACCTTCTTTATAGCACATAGTAGATTCTAAATTTTTATTGGAATAAGCATCGCGTTGTTTGGACTTAATTGGGAGCTGATAAATTTATAAGGCACCTATAACGAAAGCAGAATAAAAAGGATTATTATTTACGCACATACAGTCATTGTTTTAGCTAATATAAATCTTTGTTATGAAAATTTATAATACAAGTATTAATAATGTAAGTAAAATTCTTCATAATATTTTGAACTTAGTTGAGTTATTAAATTTAAAGCAATATTTAAATTGTCAAAAACTTGAATTAATTTTTTTAAATAATGTATTAGTTAATTAATTGAAGCTATAAAATATTATGAGTAAAAGAATTATTATCAAACATAAAAAAATTACATGATGTAAACTTTACCAAAGAGCCTGAGCAATATGAAATCTATGAGCATATTCAGTAATGATATTATGGCTTTACGAATTAAAAAGAGATATTTGGAAAAAATTTTGAGGATAAATATTTTTAAATTACCAAGCAGCAAAATTAATACTAATCTTAATGACAGAAAGCTAAAAAACTATGTTTAATCCCTTCTAGCTCTGGGAAGACTTGGATTATGAAACAAATGGCATTATTATTCGCAAATTCTGGAGAAATGTATGATAATAGAGTCAACAAAGGTTTTAAGAAATTAAAAATATAATTTAATTTTGGGATTGAGTTTGAATAAAGAATCGCCGATACAGGGAAGTTTTAAAAATTATTCTATTTTGACAAACTTATGAAAGATTAATATATGAAGTGTAGCTCAATAAAGTTTGGTTATTAAAATTAGCAAGGTCGTTGATATTTAGAAGTTCAAAATCCAATCTTTATTTGTTTTCGCGAACTAGGGATGGTTAAATCTACTTTATGATAGAAAATTTTGTATTAAACCAAAGCATTTTAATTTCACATTTGAGTCTGCACTTAAAAACCAGGGTCTTTGTAATACATAAATATAGAATGACAGTTTATAAAGATAAAATTGAGATTTTTAAATCTTCGTGAAAGACTCGAAAATGTAAGTGTAGTAGGCATTAGTATAAATTTTAGGTCAAGGAGATTAAATTTGAGTTGCTGAAAATTAGGATCTCACATTTTAGGATTGTAAAATGGCACTTTTACCAGAATATTCCAAAATAAGAGATTGGAGATCGAATAATTATGATTAAGCCATGTGATGGAAGAGATGTTGGCTATATATTTGCAAAAAGTGTGAAGGTTCTTTATTTAACAAGCTTCAATTATTTTAACCAATTGGTTTATCTCGTGGGTCTAAATTACCGAAACCTAAAGGCATGCTCAAACAAACCCACATAACTGCCAATATTTATTTAGAAATTTTACTTGAACTCTTTTAGAGCATGCAGAAAATAGTAAGGAGAGTTGGTTTAACTGTTTAGACTGAGGAAAAACTATAAAATTCTGATACTACTCTAGTTGATGTTATAATCTTAAAGTAATTTATCATATGAATGATATGAGATACTTAAATTTCTTAAAAAATACTCAATAAAATTATATAAAAGACAAATAAAAATAGTATTAGAGTAATTTATATATAATATACAATATATTTAATTTTTCTTAAGGTAAAATTTTTGAAATAGAAAGCAATTGATATTCCTTAAATACAAGAACGAGATTTATAATAGATTTAGTCTTAATAAAAGTAATCTTCAAACCAAAAGTAATTAGGGTTTTGAACAATTTCCTCTCTTATATCATGATACATTTTCCCGTTTTAAGCAGTCACTTCTCCAGTTATAGAGAGAAATCGGTATAATCTCAATCTATCGATTTGGTGTCATCGTGAATAGAACGGTATTGTCTAGTATGATTCAGTTCATTTCTAACTCCTCCTAATATTCATGCGAATTTTTTGTAAATATACTGTGACACCGATAATAACAGTATACTGTTGAACATCTGTAACAACTGTAAAAAAACAGTATCGCAATATTTTGCAATTTTTTTTTACATAAATAGTGTTGCTGTGACTAACTATCTTCATGAGTATTCTTCAATATTTTAGATTTGACTAAAATGTTTCTGCTTTTGCAGAAACTTTCTTCTTCTTAGAGATTTATTTTTAGTGAAAAGTGATTTAATTTTAGTCAAATCTAAAATATTGAAGAATACTCATGAAGATAGTTAGTCACAGCAACACTATTTATGTAAAAAAAAATTGCAAAATATTGCGATACTGTTTTTTTACAGTTGTTACAGATGTTCAACAGTATACTGTTATTATCGGTGTCACAGTATATTTACAAAAAATTCGCATGAATATTAGGAGGAGTTAGAAATGAACTGAATCATACTAGACAATACCGTTCTATTCACGATGACACCAAATCGATAGATTGAGATTATACCGATTTCTCTCTATAACTGGAGAAGTGACTGCTTAAAACGGGAAAATGTATCATGATATAAGAGAGGAAATTGTTCAAAACCCTAATTACTTTTGGTTTGAAGATTACTTTTATTAAGACTAAATCTATTATAAATCTCGTTCTTGTATTTAAGGAATATCAATTGCTTTCTATTTCAAAAATTTTACCTTATTAGATTTCAAACTTTTTCTTTGCTTCTTTATAGACTTCTATTAATTTTTTATCAATTCTGGTTCTCGCATTTCTCTTAACTATATTATTTTTCATAGTCATTTTAATTAGTTTTACACATTATCTTTCTCCTTGTGCCTCTTAATTTTACAAATGAAAGGAAATTTGATAACTCTCCTAAAATAATTTGTTCTTTCTTCTTTAACTTTCCTCCTTGCAGAATTCTTATAAATTATTGAACTTTAATTGTAAGTCTAATTAAATATTTCTATGACAGAAATTTTAACTTTAAAATTTAATGATAATTTTTAAGATAAAATTAAATTAGGTTTGAGTTCGAACCTAAATGAAAGGACGTTATTAAATTAACAAAGTTTTCATGATACAATTATTCTAGAATAAAATTATCTATTGAAATAGATATAGTTCTAATTTTCTCATAATTTTTTAAAAGAGTTTTGGGTTTTAAATAATTTTATTTAAAATATTGATGAAAAATAGAAAGAACAAGAAATAAAAATTATAGAGTTAAATGATATTAAATTTAATCAATTGTACAAATTATAATGAAACTAGCCATGTTAGCATATAAAAAAATATTCATCTATAAATCTGTATCAAACAATGTCTCTCATATCTCGTGGTGCTTCTTCTTTTGGATGATATTGTATTACTGCTAATGTTGTTATTATGGCTTATATGGTGATAATCTACTCTTGGCCTTGTTTTATTATATATGAAGCTTGCTTTATTGCTGTTATTAAATACCTTCCTTTTAATGTAATTGTAAGAACTAGATATACTTTGAATTCATTTGGAGTGGCTAAATATTCTTAATTGAAGAGCTTTGGTATAATGGATTTCTGGCTTGGCTGACCATCAACTTCTTGAAGTTAAAATCCTCATCATCGTCTTCATCATCGTCATTATCAAAGAGATATCAGCATTTTCCTCATCATAATCCTGATTACATTGATCCTCATTATCATCATAATCTTAAAATTCATTACTAAATATACCCATTGATCATCTAGGCACATTTCGGCATTTTGGAACTCTCAATACTGCAAACGAGGTAAGAGGGAAAAAATTGTTGAAGTTTGAATAAGTGAACCACTTGAATCAGCGTGAGCTATCTCAGGATGGTGGAATGTCCAAGACAGTCAAGAATCCTGTGAGCCAAGATAACGAAGAATCTTTATTTTTCTGGACATCCCATTCCATTGACCCAAGCACCTTTGCAAGTTTCCTGAATTACAATAATTTATAAACACCATTCAATTGAGCAAAATGAAGCAATGCCTTGAGACTGCTGTCTTTTTACTCTGATTTTACATGATTTCCATTGAGCTGTAGAGTGGGGGACTATGCGGAATCTCATGCATGCTAAATTAATTTTCATTGTTAGAGTGTTAAGTGTTACAATTAAGAAGCAGAGAGGATTTAACAGATTCAAATATTATTATAATTTTTATTTTGAATCCATGTTGATTCTTAAGCTAATTTAATATTTATATAATATTTTAATTTACATGTGTAATCAAATTTTTCAAAATTAGTTACACATAAAAATCATACATATTATTATATAGTCAAAAATAGTTAAAGTTATGATATTCTAATAAGATTTATATGTTTACAAAAGAACATTGTTAAGTAACCTTATATCCTATATATAATAATTTATCAACGATTAATTTTAATTAATAATATTGTTCTAGAAGTACTAAGAATTCATTAAAGAAATCGTTAATTATATCTAGATTTAAGTATATTCTAACTATAATTGAATCCTTAATTATACTATATTAAAAGTGTGTATAACTAAATTTTGAAATTTAGTTGCATATAAAATATAAATTAAAATGCTTAATATATACTAATAAAATACTCAAACATACAGTAAAAGGCGTTACAGTTTTTACTGTCACTGAATATATTGATTTACTGAGAACCACTGCTCCTTATAAAGCTTCCAACCATTTATTCTATGACATACAGTTTATACAAGACACATAGAGCAATTTAAGCAGATACTTGATTGGGAAGCGTTGGAAGCTTGGGCTTCTACAAATATTGCGCATACTTCTCATGTATGATTCCCATTACACCTTTCCTGATACTTAAATTATATTGATGTAAAAGGCAGATAAGGTGAAAAAATCTTTGCATTGATGATGTAGCTGAATAAAATCGTACATTGAAAACTTTACATGCCTGTGTCTAAGCTAGAGTTGCTCATCAATGCAAATCGGTTCGCGAGAGACAGTTATCTTATCCTTGGGGCATTTAAGAGTGCATTTTGTGAAATATGACAAGTATGCGATTTGGACACTTGCAACAGTGTCTAAAATGAAGATAACCACCTTGTTGGGAGATTGCTGCATTTGGATGTCAAGAGATGTCCTCTCCATATCATCACTGGGATATTGTATGCTAATGGAATATATTCTTTCCATTTATAGTGCCACTGCTCTGCTAATGAAAAGAATACGCACAACCTTGCACCACTATAAATTTGTGTTGCCAAGTTACAAAAAGATTTATTTGCTATCTTTTTTTGTAGCTCTATGCAAATCTTTATTGCTCTATTAGTAATCTTTCTATTGTCTTACTATAAAAGCATAAATATAAACTTGTGATTAATATTTCTTTAATTTTTTAACGTTAAAAAAACAAAAAACACTTTTTTTACATTTTATTGGCAGCGCAAAATCAATCATACTCTTCACTCTGTTGTTGTTCTCTAATTATTACCATTTCTCCCATTTATATATATATATTAGCGATAGTCTAAACTTGCGATAAAACATATCATAGCTAGCTAGCCAAGTGAAAAATTTGCCATATATCTTAAAGTCTTATAATCTCAGAGGCTGTAAAAATTTCGCTGAAAAAGTACTATTCTTTTATTTATGATGTTGTCAATAACCATAATTAAAATAATTACCAGCTAACAATAGTAATACCTAATAGTTGAGCTACACTTGCAATAGAATAACTTTAAAATTGCTAAATAATTTACCAGTAGTTTGACTTACTCTTATTATATTAGCACTGCAAAGTTTTGAGCATTAATATAAATATTTCATATCGTACTCATTAGAAATATATCCTAAATTTTTCTTTAATTTCTATATCTCATTTTTTAAAAAATATTTCAAATTTCCATAATAACCCCAATGAGACCCAAGTTATACCCTAATAATTAATTACCCAATATACCGAATCCAATGAATTGTTAATTATTTTTGTACTTATTAGATTGCACATTATAAAAGATATACAAGTTCTAATAAGAACGATAAAGGATATGCATTTTTATGAAATCTTTTAGCACAAAATCAAAATATTTCCCTTGTCTGGTCTGTTTCAAAAATATTGACAATAGCACAGTCATGCTAATATTGCATGCTCTACCGTTCAATCAAATAAAATATAAATTTTGAGTCTTTTTTGTTAATTTGATGACTGTAATTACATTTTAAAATTACAATTAATTTACATCACAATTTTTAATTATTAATTAAAATTCAGTAATAGTTATATTGATAAAGACTTGAGAGACTTTATTTACACGCTTGTTTAAATAAAATTATTTTAAACAACTTACTAACCTAATCCTAATATTCTTTTTGAACAACAAAATTCAATTGGGATTATAAGTACTCGAGACCCTCCTTTGATTAGAAAGAAATTTATAGAAAGAAGTGGCACAAATATTTCTACATATGCTATTAAATAGCTTAGTAATTTCATTACAAACTAGAAAACTATGATTCCTATATTGAATTATGGATGATAAAAAACTTTTAGTAACTTAGACTCCTGAAAGTGAGCAATAATTATATAAAACCATAAATATTATCATAAGAGAAACTTAGCCAACAATAGTCTATCCCCTGACACAATATATAAAACATAAGTCACGCAGATTCTCAAAGCTTTAATCTCTTGTAATGTCTAAAGCCAAAGAAAACTGATAAAAATAGTATATTAAGAATTAGATATTTAATTCAATTCCTTTTTTAAAATTACCTAACTCCTTCTTATTCATTAAAAGACTCAATAAAATATAAAAAAATAATATGTAAACAAAATTACCAAGATTAATGAAAGGAGAGAAAATAATGGTGAGTAGACTGAATAAATCCACTTAAATCAGATATCTCCGATTAATTAAGTGTCCTATTATCTATTTAATAGTTACACTAATTAATAAATAGTGATGATATCATCACTCAATAAAAAGGGCACTTTATATAAAACAAATACCTTTAAAGTACAATCCAACAAAATAGATAGATAGTAACTTAAGGTAAAGCAAATATAAAAATATATAAATAAATTTCTATTATTAATTATATTATTATTATTGTTATTGTTATTTTTAAAATTACCAAAGCATATTAGTAGTTAATTTAATTGTTTCTTTAAATATATCTATTTTGAATATAATAGGTTTCACAGCTGGGGAAGATTTTGGGTCTTTTTCAGACACATGTGCCTTTCATAGGACTTCCTTGTGGATTTTTTCCCTTTTCATATTGTCAAAATCCTCTATAGAACTTACTAAACATAAGATTGGTATCATTAGAGTTGTAAAGGGGGATGTATATAATTTTTCTTAAGCAGCCAGCATGCCAACAGCTAATTATTTAGCTAAATTATATATTAGTTTACTTACTCTAATTGTGTTTTAAGTGTTTTTTTGTCTTCTTCTAGCATAGTATTCAAGCTTTGAATTTTAATAATCAACTAGATATATTTTTTAACAGGAGTTGCATAACTATTATAAATAATAATTATTATTACAAAATAGTACTAGATAGACAAAAGCCTTATCTAAGCAGATATTATACAAAAAATTAGATGAGACAATCATCTATTTACATCTAGTTTCATAAAATAAAAATAAAGCAGTTTATAGAAATCAACTTATTAGTCAAAGCTTTGAAATAATCTTGAAGTCTAAATACAAACAAAGCTAACCAATTTTGGACTAGACTTGATCCTCAATTGTCTTGGAAAGTGAATCCTGAGTTTCACCTATAAATTTAAGACACAATTATATTAATTATCAGACTTTTTGAATTAATTATAATTGGAAACGTAGAAGCGCAATAATTAAGCTGTATTATGGTCTACACTAAAGTATAAGATTCACATAAAAAATATTTGCAAAAATATGCATCCTCTATCAAATCAGTCTTAATTCAATTTCTTATCAAAGGGTAATTAAGAAAATAATATATCTTTTTCTTTTAGAATTAAAAAGATGGTAATTTATTCCCCAATTAGAGTGGAAGGTTATAAATCTGGATCTCAAGAATAAAAGAATAAAACATGCAAGAAAACAAAAGAATGAAACTATAAAAGAGAAAATATTTGAAAGTCTTAATATTACTCTTAAGAGATTGATCATAATTTTAAAAATGTTTGCATTATATATAATGATTTACCGCTCTTACAATTAAAAGGCCTTGTGTCTCCAATGTATTTTTATTAATATCAATTTATTTAAAATTTGAAAAATCAATTCACTCTTAAAATAAAAATCATTTTAAGAATGCTGAATTTATTAAGGAGTATTTAAATAAGCGATATTAAATATACTTATTATTATAATTAAAAGAGTGAAGAATAATTGATTTCAATTTAATAGAGTGAAACTTTAAAAGTTCTAGTAAATAAATTATTTTATTCTAACTTTTCATATAATTAAAATATTTTTGTGTGCGTTTCTCTTAAAAAGCATTGATATTAAAGTAGAATACAAATATATGTAGAATTATCATTTCATTACAAATTCCCAAATTGGGTAGTTAAGATTTTGAGAGGAGTGTATTTAGGAAATATTTTATTAATCTTAAGAATCTTATAAAAAAAATCTTGGTTTATCATTGAAATTAGGTAAGAAAATGAAAAGCTTGTAAAAGAAAATACCACTCAGCTTAAAATATTTCATTCAATAAGAAAGTCAGATTTTGCTTTAAATTGCAAAATTTATAACACACAAGTTGATGTTTATGCTTATAATAACTTTAAATAAAACCTGATGATTCAAACCTTCTAAATAAATGATCGAGTTGTAAAACCCAATATGTATGTTCGCATGAGTTTGATAAGTTTATAAAAAGTTTTAAATGCATCAATAAATAACGAAATTTAAAAGGACAGATTTTAACTTAATTTGAGGGAGCCGATCCAGAGAATAGAAAAAGAAGACTTGAGAATATTACGGCACCCATATAGTTTGATATTGATATGAATAATACGGTTTGATTAGTGTAATTTTGTATTTTAAGTTGAAAGCAACCAGAAAGACAGTAGGTCGTCGGAGTGCTTCTCGAAATTTTTCAACGTTAGTATTCCACTCTACTGACCTGACCTCAAGAATCCAGGCTGTTGGCCTAAGCCAGAGGTCATTTTTCGAGGTCAAAACTGAAGACCCAAATTTTCTATTTTGAGTGCCATTAATTTCTAGCTATTCCCCTCTTCACATTTCTACTCGCCACTATTCAGTTATGGACGGGAAAAAAGGATTTGAATTTTAAAGGTACCGCGGATTTCGACATTTTTTTCAAAAAGCCAATTTTGCATTGGCTCGAGCTCCAAAGTTGCCGAAATTTATCATAGCTCTTCAACCACCCATCTCCTTGTCACTTGAAGCTACTTGTTTAATGAGTTAGAGTAAATACTCATTAATTGAAGTGGTTTCGCAGTGAGCCATGAATAAATCCGGAGGATATAAGCAAAAGAGTGCTTTTTCATATAGTTAAGGATCAATAATCCAGTCGAGATTTTAATAATCCAGCTATTTAATATTAAAATCCAGTGGAATTAATCATTAAAATCTAGCATAAATCAGATAAATCCAGTCACTGGATTTGAGATGGCTTCTAAGACCGACCCTCCTCAACTTTTAAATGCAGCTGCTGGTAAGTTTCAATCCTTGTTATTACCTTCTATTTAGAACCTATCAATAATTAGCAGATGCCAGAACAGGCACCCGAACAAGAAAACTTACCTCAGATTTTTGAAAATCTACAACCCAATGTAAATCTAGAAGATGCGGGTAAAATCAAGGGGATCAAATATGAATATAAAAACACACAAGACACGCTAAGATCAATCGTGCAAAGGAATTTCTACATTAAAACAACTTTGATTTAAGTTTGCTGCTGGAGCAGGAGGATTTTGCAGGCTTTGAAAATACCTAGGATTTTAAGCGGTTCGTGAGAAAATTTATAAATAACAATAAACCCAAGTTAGTGAAGCACAGCCATGAAAGTAAATCTGTAATTTCAGAGCCACCTGATTTTACTGCAACTTACAAAGAGGTGAAGGTGAGCGACTTCACTACGAGCATAAGCTTTGCAAGCGATTAAAAACCAAATAAAGAACCCTTACCTAAGCTCTTTATTAACTATGTCGCGATCATCGGCCATGAGATCTTTATCAAACACTTTGAAAATTTCAAATCTTCTAATTATTATGAAAGGTCTTGCATTTTGCAAGATAAAGTGACCCGTAACACTCAGTCACTTTTATCATTCCTAAGCAATTTTGAGAACGCTAATGATCAGGAAATACACTAGAACCTGTTCTCTCTGCTGGTGGATTTAATATTGAGCGATGAAACTTTAGACCAAGACTCGAAGCCTCGTATATTTTTAGCTGCTTTGGGTTACTATTAAGGAGAAAAGTTATAAGTAGAAGACTAGTTAATACAGGAATCAATCTTATTATTAATACACTCACCCAATGCAAGGCAAGCTCTTGGCTTGGCAAACTTTGTGTTCTTTAATTCAGTAGCCGCATTCACAAAATAGCTTGCTCAAGTGTTGAGACTTGATGAAACTAACCCTTATATTGTGCAACTTATGGGTCGGACTTGGCAGTTATTCGAAATTGACTCTCAAGTTTAGAGACTTATACCTTCTTCATTCTGAATGTGCCTTTCATAACTCTACTAAAGCAGGACTGTGGCCTGCACTTAATCAGAGAAATTCCTGTTAAATACACAGAGTACTTTGTAAGAATTTGTGCTTTATCTTGCTCTCACACTGTTGATGCTCTCAAGGATTTTATATCAATTACCAGGTCTACATTCTTAAAGAAGCAAGAGCTTATTGATTCAAGCACCATGGTTTACTTTATGAAAGGTCTCGCATAAAGACTGCAGAAAAGAGACTTACAATGGGTTGGCAAGATTCCGCAAATCTAGAAGCTTCATCAGTAAATCATATCAAATTGAAAAGAATGTAAGTATGAGCA
>ARYC01019882.1:0-58426 GCA_000711775.1 Oxytricha trifallax
ATTAGGATGATAGAGATACCTAACTACCCTGAAATATCAGTGACAAACCTATATGACGATGCTATGAGTGATCGGGACGTAGCTCTCTACCTTCCATCAAAGCTACAGCTCTCTAATAAATTGTCAGAGAGAAACTTCTTCTTTGGTGTTCTTGCAACTCTGAAACCTGAGTACTTAAATGAAGTTATTTAAGAAGCTCACAAGAAACGATACAGCATCTCTCCTGAAGAAAAAGAGAAGCAAGGTATTAAAATAAGTAATACCTGGCTGTAGGAACTTCAAAAGTATCCATTCATCTCAAGTAAGCTTAGTCTTCTAACTTTATAGAAATCCTGGTACTGCTATATACTTGACGAAAGAGCCCAGCAAATTAAACAGAGAGTGAAAGTATCAAGTAAAGTATGAATTGAGTAAGAGACTCTTCAAAGATTTCTAAAAGCCAGACGAGATGAACATAGATGCAGGAGCTGGCACTAAGAGAGAAACATGGGCCCAAGCAAGCCTTAAGAGGAAGAAAAGAAAGAGAAGCCAAATCCCTTTACGGGAAAATTTAATAAGTGAACTTATTCATTCGCTTAAATCTAAAACTTATTTATATACACAAAATCTCCCTTCTCTTGAACATACTTTAGCTTTCTCATCGCTGAGTCTCTTAGCAGCACTCTTAATAAAATCGACTGTATCTATCTATAAATCATGCATCAGATGGTACAGCAGCAATTTTTTATAATGACCTTTCAATAACCCCCAATATAATTCAATTCCATTGAACTAAGGGCTGTAAGGAACATTAAATACAGGTGTTATATTTAGCCTTTCATACTCCTTCCTTGATTCTTTAGTTTTATGAACTGACAAGTTATCAACGAATAGAATAATCTCTTAGTCAGCGTACTTATCTCTGAGTTATTGCAAGAACATAATATATTATTCAGTCTTTATAGAACGAGGGTGAATAACATTAATCTCGAGACCACTATCTTCACTTATTCCACCAAGAATAACATGAGTTTACACCTTAACTTTTAGTCATAAACTTCTATATTACTATACCTCTTGTACCAAGACCTTGATATAAAGGTATTGAATGTAAATACTGCCTCATCAGCGTGTATGAACTTTATATTATGCTCTTAAGACCTCTGCATTTAATCGAATATATATTTTAAATTAGTCTTTTAAAATGGAACATTAAAGTCAATCACTCTCTTAATGCGATTGACTGTCTTTTAAGATAATTCCGTTCTTTTTATATATGTTAGCTATCGATTAAGCAGATATGTGAAGCTCAGGAAATTGGCGATGAAACATCACAGCCCTCTAGGTAGAGAGAAATGAGCCCAGTATTTAAGAGTCTTATCATTAATAAGATAATTAATATGATGTTGCTAAAATTTTTAGGGTCTCTTAAGCTTAGAATTAAGATGCTATTTCTTTAAATTTAATGTTTATAGACAGTGAGACCTCACAATTGCTGGAAATTTATGGAGTAGCCTTGCTACAGACGTATAATTCAGAACAGGCTTGAGTTATTCACTATATTTATCACATCCAAATCGCAACCTTAACAATAAATCTATATACTCACTGTCATAAATTGACCCCAAACCTCGCATATATTCACTTACAATACTATTATTTAAACATTAAACCCCTACATAAACCCTATTAAAACCCTAATAAAGTATGCACTAATAGTCTACTTTTATCAATCAAAAACTCAATCAAACTACTGAAAGGGTTTTGGGGTTTTGACTGCTAACTGTTTTTACATTATCTGGAGGGTCTGTTTATCAATCATCCCAAGATAATCTGACTTCCATCGTTGTACTTATATCTTCAGTTTTGTTAATATATTAGCTCAGGACGATCGAATAACGTCCAGTTCGAGCCTCAAATGGCTTATAAGCCATTCTTAATTAGAGCTTATAAGCCATTCTTAATTAGAGCTTATAAGCTCTCTTCAAAGTCCCATTAAATCGATAATCCTAATTAATTTAATAAATATAGTGATTTAATTAATTAATATTACTATAAATTAAATATGGACTACTATTAAAAGAATTTTCTTAATAGAAATTTAATTATCATTAACTTTTTACTATTATAGCTAAAAATAATATAGTTTAATTAATAATCAAAATTTTAACTAAGAAATTACATAAATGGGCCGTAAATGAATGCTTATAACCCTGATTTAAGAATGGGCTTACAAGCCTTTGGAGGTTCGAGGAGGCCATGTTCACAATAAATTGAGCTATTTAAGCCTCAACTTTACACATATAAGACATTTAGAGTGAGTCAAAATATATTGGGCTTATTCATAAATAACTCATAAAAATATCTTATCTTAGAATAACTAAAACTCATTAATACCCTAATACATTTTTGCTTGTCTTAATTGCTTTTAGTCCATTATATTAAAAATATTTATTAAACATATAATTTCATTTATTTTTTTTAAATTTTAGCTTATTTGTTTCTTAAAAGACAAGTGATAGATTTTATTTGGATAACAATCATGCTTGGTGCACAACTAAATTTATAGCAAGTGAAATCTCAGCCATCAAGTTAAAAGAAAATCCCAATACTGCAGAAGATTATTAACTAATGAAAGAGTAAAATTTAATCTTCACTTCACATTTAACATGTGCTCAAAATGTAACTGGATTAATTAATCTATTTTTAAGCATTTTATGGTTTTTAATATATATATATATATAAATTTGGAGAATATTTTGATAATTTAATAGCAATAAAGTAATGCTTATATTATTAAGAATCAAAGTTATTTTTAAATAAAAGCAAATATAAATTTGGATATAGAAATGAACTGAAAATATTAGAAGATTGGTTAAAATAATTGATATAAGAAAAACCTAAAAAGATTTAAATTATTCCAAAAGTAATTCTTCCTTCAATTAATGATGTATTCCACAATTCTTTTGCTGAGAACTAATATGTTTGTTAATTATTATGATGAAATATTAATTAATTTTTGTAAAATATGTTGAGCTGAAAGATATGATAAAGATTTCAAAATTGTCAAACTTCAAGTTATATAAAAAAATAATTTTACTATGTTTTGTTTATTTAAATATAAATAGTTATTTGAGCTACCTCCTTAATTAATATTAAAAGATGTCATTGTGAAAAAATCAGATAAACATAATAGGAACTAAAGCATTAATAAAGAAAATAAATAAGAATTACAATATCAGAAGAAATGTCATAGTAATTTAAATTTAAGTAATTATTATAAGCTAATTGATTAGTTTTTAATGTAGTTAAGTCTTACTCTATAATAAAACTTAGTTGATATTTTATGATACTTAAAATTTATCCATAATCAAGACATTTGACATTGATGATGAATATTTTTAATTTATTTATTAATGAGACTAATCAAAACAACTCTGAGGATGATAAAAAGTAGATATAAAAAGTTTTATTAAATAGCAAAAATGATCTTTACGTAATAACTACTCACAACACCCTACTCACATTTACAAAAATCTAAAGTGAACAATTAATTTTAAGAGAAGAATAAAAATTTAACTTTAACCAGTAAATTACGGATTTTCAAATGTATAACATTACTTATTTTGCAGCTGCGATAGAAAATGGGTTTGTATATTTACTGAGAGACAATTCGGATAATTTAAATGATAAGTATCGTTTTATTATTAATTATTAAGTTTTACACTGCTATAGAAGATTTAGGTATTTAAGCATTGGACGAATATTAGCAGCATATACGTAAACTATAGAAGTTCACATTGTCAATCTACAAAGTAGAATATCTAAAGTTTAATAATTTTAGTTGGAGTGGATCAAAAGGATTCTTAGGGTAAAAAAAACTCAGATCAATAAGATGCTCCTCAAGTATTTTGTGATGAAGAAAGAAGAACTTTTGTTGCTGTAAATATTTAATTTATTAATAGTAAAAGGAACCATTTAAGAATAATAATTTTCATTTGTAATTGAAACTTAAAATCTGATTTAGTAACCAATTACTGATATTCATATATTATTATGAAGCATTTTTAACAAAATTCTACTATTGTAGAAATACATTTGAAGTTGGAAAATTAATTATAATTAAATTAATAATAAATCAAAATCGTGGCAGTTAAAGTTGGCCAATTTGAACGATCTTGGGCTCATTCGATAGAGAATTCATATTTAGCTGGACTTTACTATTGGTGGTACTATTTTATCTCATCCCAGAAGCGAGATAATTTCACTTTAATTAAACACATCTAAACTCATTAAATTAAAGCCTCACATTAAAGTGAAGTTATCTCGCTCCTGGGATGAGATAAAATAGTACCGCCAATAGTAAAGTCCAGCTACTTTTGAATTCTCTATCGAATGAGCCCAAGATCGTTTATATTTGCCAACTTTAACTGCCACGATTTTGATTTATTTTTAATTTAATTATAATTAATTTTCCAAATTCAAATGTATTTCTACAATAGTAGAATTTTGTTAAAAATGCTTATGATATAAATATTAAACTTGTGGATATGTAAAGGCTATATTTTTCTTCAAATTAAATATATGTATTCAATAGGAATGATATAAGTTTAATAGATAATTCTTTTGTGTATAAAATGAATAGTCTCTTTACTATGCAATAATTCGTTAAAATAACATGAAACCAAGTAATTTTTATTTAAATTAAAGTCTTTTTAAAACCATATTTAAATAGATATCCTAACTGTTGGTGACACCATATTTATAGTCTTCAAGAATTAAAAAGTTTAAACTTATAGTTTGTAAACGAACACTTTAAGAGATAATTAGATTCAATTAGATCCCTTTTAACCATGTGTGGCTTTTTCATTAAAAAGTAAATCTAAATATGTCTCTACTCATAATAATTATTGTTGTAATAAATTAATGTATTACTATTTATTTTGAAATATTTCATTATATATCAATAGATAACTTTGAGATTAGATGTAAATAAAAGATTCACACTATTTCGAAATTATTTCAACGAATTTGAGTTTCAAGGTGGAATTACTTGGACATAGAATGATTAGATATTGGTACTTGCCACTAAGGAAAATGAAGGAACATTCTTCGCAGTCTTTGATATTGACTAGGATTTAAAACAATATTTATATAAATTACCTTGATTGTGTTTATTTATAATTAATTTCTTAATTTTAACATTTAGAGACTTATTAAACAAAATGAAGGGAATATACTATTTTCAATATAGGTGTGTATTAAGGGGATATAAGAATTATATTAAAGGTAAATATTTATTATTAAATATTATAAAATATGAATTATTCTGGAGTTATCTTAGTCTAAAATATTTTATATTCTGTACAAAAAGGAAATTTTAATTAAATAGCACAAATTTCTTTAGTAAATACAAAAAAAGTATATTTTAATTTTTTTTGCAATAATACATCGATTTTGATTTTAATCAAAGCAAAATTTCCCGCAAAACATCTAAATACAATCAAACAAAAGAACATGGAATCCTCATAAATAGTATTACAAATAACTCAAGGTCTCCAATCACCAAACAACGAATTGAGAAAGCAAGCCGAAGAGCAATTGAACGCTTTAAGAACAAATGATCCACACAATTTATTGAAAGGTTTCGTAGAATTAGTGACTCTTTTCAATAATGAGCAAGCTCCAAGTCAAATCTTGGGCGCTGTCTTGTTAAAGAAACTTTTCCTTGATAAGAGAACCGAAGAAGAAAAATCATGGTAATTATAGGTTGAAGACTTCGCTGGCTTGAAAGATCAAATTATAACCACAATAAATTTTTCACAACCCATGCTGTTACTTAAAAAGAAGGCTGAAATCATTTGTGCTTGCTATAGAGAAATCAAGAACTACCCAGAGCTTATTTAGCAATTGGTTGGAGTTTTATAATCTTAAGATTAAGATTAAATCTCTGTCAAGAAGCAATACGCCATGCACATCTTTGAAATCTTAGCTGAATATCACTTGCCTTAGAATGAGATTGTTGAGAACTCAAACTAATTCATGTCATTGTTCTTGGATTGCTTGAAAGACACAAACATCCAAGTTAAAGTCTCCGCTCTTAAGGCCATTACTTCTTTCCTAGGATCAATTGATGATGAAGCAACAGTTCTTAAATATCAAGACTTGATGGATGGTATTTTGGATGTTGTCATCGATGTTCTCAGATCCGACGAGGATCAAGGAAAATCCTCATTAGAGAGCATGATTGAATTAACTTAAAGCCATGGAGAAATTTGGGGTAAAGTAACAGAGAAACTTATCTTCGTTGTCTCCTAGATCATTTAGAACAAGAGCTTTGATAACTCAATCAGATAATCAGCTCTTGAACTTATTAGCACTCTTGCTGAAGACATGCCAACCCTATTGAGAAAACACCAAAATGAATTGAAAACTAATTTCTTCCCGGCTTTGGCTCACATGCTTTCTGAAGTTGATTACCAAGATGATCTTGAGGAATGGGGAAAGCACATTGAAAAAAAGTTATGAAAAATATTTTACATTTAAAAGGAGTTTTAAAATTAAAATATGATATATTGAAGAAGAATTATAGGCAAGAAATTATCCTAGTTCAGTTGCAGCAGATAACTTGAACAGAATGGCTTCATTCTTAGGTGAAAAGACAACTATTAACTGCACTTCTCATATCGTGAAGGAACTCATTGAATAAAAGGGAAGCTGGTAACTTAGATGCGCTGGTTACTTATTCTTAGGTATGATCTCAGACACTTGTGGTGATACTTTCATAAAGAACATGGATGAAATAATGAAAATGAGTGCTTCAGGTCTTTTGGATGAGCATCCAAGAGTCAGATATGAAGCTTTAACTTCACTAGGACTTTTATTGACTGAGTTAGCACCAGATGCTCAAAAGAAATTCCATGCTGAACTTGTCTCAGTACTCCTTAAACTTATGCAAACTGAAACTATTATGAAGCTGAGGACTCAAGCAACATCCGCTATGGTGAACTTTGTTAGAGGTATGATTGATGAAGAGGGAGAAGTTGATGAGAGTGACAAGAACCTAAAATAAAATGCACAGATTTTAATGCCATACGCTAGTCAAATGGTTGAAACTATTAGTGGACTTTTCTAACAAAGCTTAGACACTAACTATTCTCCTCTTTAAGAAGAAGTTCTTGGATTACTAAGTTGCTTAGCTAATCATTAGAATATATATTTATAAATCCTAAATACTACAGTAAATTAAAGAATGTTCTTGAAAGCAAGTTCGCTGAGTACTATGGTAAATTTATGCCTGGTCTTAAGCATATCCTTACATCAGTTGCAATGGAGACTAAGGAGCAACAAGAATTAAGAGCTCATTGCATTTAAACCATAGGTTTTATCTTGAACTCACTCAGAGATTAAACTGATTTATGCAGAGCTGATGCTCTTGAGGTATCTGCTATCCTCACTTAACTCCTAAATTATATTTATTCTCTACATAAACGTTTTTATAATTCAGGAAAGATAAATGAAGCTGATCCATAATCTCTTGCCATATAAAACACTCTCTCATAAATTGGTGCTTGTTTGAAAAATGAATTCAAACAATTCTTGCCTTAAATTATGCCAGCACTCCTTAGAGATGCTGCTAGAGACATTGATCTTAAAATTTAAGATGCAGAATTAAGTGCCAATAAAAATTCTGATGAAACTTCAACTACTATGAATATAAAGATTAAGGGATTTGAGGGGGAGAGATAAATCAGCATGAATACCAACGCTCTTGAAAATAAAATTAATGCTATTCAAATCATTAAAAACATTGCCTCAAACTTAGGAACAGGATTCTTTGAACAAGTAGAAGCAGTTGCTCAATTAATCACAAGTGAGTTATTGACCTACACTTATTCAAGAGCCGTGAGAAAGAATGCTACTCAAACTATTGTATTTTTGCTTAACTCATGCTAAGATTCAAATCAAATGAAAGCACTATGGCAACATATCTATCCTACTTTCAAAGGGTACATTGAACTTAAACTAAGCAAATTTGACTGTAAGTCTCAATTTATTAAACAAATTACTTTTATAGATAGCGAATTAAGATTCTTGATGAGAGAATTCCAAAAATGTATGAAGCAATTCTGGAATTTCGGAAAGCTAAACGATACCTTCTTCACTTTGGATTAAGTAGCTGATTTATACAAGTTACTTGGAGAAGTTACAAAGTCAGTAAAAGAGGATAAATCAGCAAGACTTGAGCAATTCAAAACAGCAAAGAAGAAGATGGACGACGAAGATGTTGATTAAAGTTTAAGTAAATATATTATAAAAATTAAAATTATAATACTTCCAAGAAGACTTGAAGAAAGTTGATAAGATTATTAACTGTAAGAGCAATTTTAAGCCTTAATCCAATTTCTTTAGATGTTATGGAAGTAAATGGTGTTTTGGTGAATGTTTATAAGGATGCTACTAGTCAATTTATCATTGAAAACTTGTTAACTCATTTTGCTTAACCACTCACTAACCTGAAAGCCTCAGAGGAACACGAAATTTTGACTTCAGTCTGTTTCTTCTGTGATATTTTGGAATATGGAGGCATGGATTTGTTTAACATGACTTCAGTTAAAGCTGCAGAAAAGTTCATAGAATGCATTTAAACTTTCCCAGAGGATTATGGACTAATTCAATCAGCTGGATATGGCTTAGGAGCTATTGCTAAGAAGGCTCCACATGGAACCTTTGCTCTTGCAGCTCAAGGGTTAGCAGCCTTAAAATCAGTGATTGATTAAGAAAACTCAAGACTTGAGGATATGGCTGACGCAACTGACAACTGTATCAGTGCCTATGCAAAGTTCATTCTCTTCTAATTCGACAATCAGATTGTAACACTCGCACATCTCAAGGAACTTCTCTAACTTTTACCTTTATACTCAGATAGTGAAGAAGCATAAGCATGCCACAACTTATTCTTTGATCAAATTATTGCTAAGAATCCAGTTCTTTACCAGGCAGAAGTTGTAAATGATGTCAAGACCACTGTTCAAAGAATAGTCAATATTGCTATCAGCAAGCCAGATTTGGAAATCCTTGATGACGAGGGTAAATCCAAAGCTGAAAGAATCATTAGCGGCTAAATTTGATTATAATTGAGAGTATAATTTACACTATTTGTGTTTGAAGAATTATTTATTAATTAATCGTTATTTCAATTTATTTAATTTTAATCATTTTATTAAGTTATATAATTAAGATGTCAAAAGAAAATTCTAAGAAGGCCAAAATAGTCCCAGAAAAAGTTAATTAAGAACCAATTGTTGAATAAAAGTCTGAGAAGAAAGATTCTCTTTAAGATATTTAAGTTTTGAAGTGCCCAGACCATCCTAAGAATAATCAAAATCTTATAAAATCTCATTATTAATTGTAATTATTGTATAAAAATAAAAGAAGAGAATGAGATACTTGTGTGAAGTAGAAAATTTGGAGATATGCGAAGTTTGCGTCACAGATAAACATCAAGGTCATAAGGTGTAGACCTTAGAAACACTTTGCCCGCCATTATTACAACCATGGTCAACTCTGAAGAATCAATCAACTAAGAACTACAATATCATTAATGATTTTATACTTCTTATAACTTGGTATAGTTACAGATGTAAAAACATTTCATTTATAAAAATAGAAATCATAAAGGGGTAACAAGAAAAACTTCCAGAGGGGGTTATGGATAAAGTATAAGAAAGGTATGAAAAACTTTGCAGTATACATGCCAAAGTATCAAAGCTTTTAATTATTGATATACAAAGTTTAAAGAAAAATTGATAAAAATAAATGATTTAAAGCTTAATAGCTGTACAAGGTATTTAGATATGCAAGGATACTAGGATTCGATTGAGAAATATAAAAAGAAAGTTTAGACTTATTTGTCTAAGACTAATGAGAAATATTTGAAAGTAAAGAAAGAAGTCAAACCCAAAACCCCTTCTACAGCTGCAAGCTCAGGAGATAAGAAATAAGAAGATAAGCTTTAAAATTAAGAAAAATCTGTAGATATAATTGAAGTTTCTTAAAAATCGTAAAAGCAAGGTAAAAACGAATAAAATCCAGAGCAAATTGACAAAAAGCTGATTTTAATAGATTTATGTTGATTGATTTTTCCTATTAACTATTTAAAAGCTCATCAAAGAATTGAAAAACTAGTTGAAAATCCATGATGAAGAGATTACAGATTTAAAAGAGCAAAACGAAAGGCGAGACATGGCAAATCGCAGACTAAAGCTAAAAGTAGATGAGTTGCTGACTCAAATGCAAATCATGCAATAGTCTTTGGAATTCATTCAATGCTAAAAAGATGTCACTCTTAATAATAAAGAAAGTAAGAAGGATAAGTTGCTTGGAAAACGCAAAGCCAGAGACAGTGATAGTAGCAGTGATAGAAATTATCATGATGCCAAAGACCAGTTTTAATATTTTAATTATCTATTAAGAAATGTATTTACAGTAAATTGCAAATGAAGACGATGAGTCTGCTAGCTTAAGCTCAATTTCTGATAAAGTTGAAGAGAAACAGAGCAAAAAGAGCAGAAAACATAGTCAAAGCAAACACTCTCAAAGCAGTCATAAGAGATCCAGAAAGTCTGACGAAAATGGAAATGAAATTATCATATCTTCAGACTCAGAGTAGCAACAATGAATTAATGCTCTTTGTTAATTAGCAAATATTTAATTACTTATCATATATCATATTTATAATTATACAACAAATCTGCTTTATACGTATAAATTCCGATTCCATATTATTCTATAAAAAGAAAGCCTTACTTTGAAAGCTGAAGAAGTTTGAAATTTTTCCAATTTCTCAATATTTTCAAAGTTTAAATTCAAATTTTGAGTATGAATATCTTTTGTAATTTGTGATTTAATCGAGAACTTTATCAAATTTTAATAATTTCTTTTAAAATCTCAAGTTTAAAATTATAAGTATATCAAATTAATAAAAATTCTTAGATTTGATTAATAATTATTGTTTAATGCAAACTGATGATTAATTTAATTTATATAATAAGCTAGAATTATGAAATCAACTACTAATTCTAATCCTACCAATATACCCTCCTCTGATTTAAATATGTTAAATTATTATTGTAAATATACAAAAATGTTTTAATTTTTTTTATATTAATTTTAATTTAAATTTTGATAATCAAGAACATAGAGGGGAGAGGAGATTTTCCAATATAAATTAATCAGCCTTAATGGGACTTATTGCCTTTATTTATTCAATGTCTTTAACAGTAAGTATTTAATAGTAATAAATTATAGTGGACAAATCCAGCAGGTTACAGTTTTACAAGTGAAAAGTAAAATTAAGATAATGCCTAATAAGTGTAAAATAATGAAAGCATATAAACTAGTTCGATAAATAGCAGCTAATTAATTTAATTAAACATATGGAATAGAATATATTAATGTTTATAATATAGAAATACTAATAAGTTCAATATCAAATAAGTAAGATATTAGAGATTGAAGTAATTTTTACAAATTAGTTCTTTTAAATTGCATGTTTTTTGCTGGTAGATTGATATCATTCAAGTATTGGGCAAAGGCAATATAGAATTATGGAAGAAAGAAGTCGATAATAATTGCCCTAGTATCAACTCTAAATTAAAATTATTATTTTAAGAATCATGTTTGTAAATTTTGTTTGTTCAAATATATAAAAGTTTACTTTGTAATTTAGCAGTTTTAGGTTGTAAAGGAAATTTTTATCTAATATGCTTATTACGATTACTCTTGGGGTTAACTTTTCCTTTTGATATTCTAAGTAGAATATTATCACTTGATTACAATAGATAGAGATATAGTTAAAATCAATTTCATATTATCAACTTAAGTTAACTATTTGGCATTGTTGCTTCTTATGCCTTCGATGCTTTCAATTTAAAAACTACAAGCGTAGAAACTGTTGAAGTTAATGAGATAATCGTATTTACTCCTGTGATCGTGGCAATTTTGAGTTTCGTATTGTTCATAATAGTTTTGGTGAGAGTATAAGAGTAGTAATTCACTTAAAGCTCTTTCAATTATAAAGAATTTCAAGGGACTTAGCAAGTTAGAAAGAGAACAGGTCTATCTAATTTAGAGTCTTCACTCAAACAAGGTCCAAATAATTAGGGTTTCAACTAACTTCACTCTGGCAATAATGATTCAGTGGTGAACTTAGATCAGCACAGCTTGCAACTATTTGAATCCTAATCAATGGCAGATGAAACAGATCGAAACACCTATGACTAAAATATGAGTTCAATAAAGCGTGGTTCTTAACTAACAATGAATAAGAAAAAGCTGACTCTGAACTTGGATGATATTGAAAACATCTCCGATTAAGACCTCGATTCAGTGAAGAATACATCTGCTAGAGCAGTAACATTCAATTAATTCGAATTGACTAAGAGCTTATAAAATTAACTTTAGAGACCTGATGACGATGATTAAGTTGATACAGACTAGTCTGGTATGGATCCAAATCAGACTTAAAACTTAGACATTTAGAAAATATCAAAGGACAAGTTTAATGTCAGCTCAATTGAGCTGATAGGTTAAACCAGCGACAACATAATTAGCTCAGCAAGTTCTTCTCATAGACGCATCCAATCTATAAACAATAAGTTTAGCAGGCCTAATAATCGCAACTCTTTGAACGACATATTAAATCATAACAGTCGTAAATAGTCCTAGCATAATTTTAATTCAAATCAAGTATAAACTTAAAAGGAACTTAAGACTAAACAAAACTAACCCTATGCAAAACTTGAGGATGATTAACTAAACTAAACCACAAATATGAATCAATAATTTAACAATTCTTTCTAAAGCCCTGAGAAACCATAAAGCACTCAGACATCTTAATGCAGACATAGAATATCCAGAATTCTTAAAACATAAGCACTTCACCTTAAATTAGGGAAGAATTTAAGCTTAATATTAAAGCTGTTCTAGAGATAGAATATGTTAAGAGATGGGCTCTAATGACTTTAATTGTAGCAATCTAATATCAATCAATTGAAGAAAAGCAGTAGTTAGAGTTATAAAGCTATAATTAATTTAATCTAGGTTATAGAGACACAACTCTAGAGCTTATGAAATCATCTTTAATATCAGCTCTTCTCTATGTATAATATAATTAATTGAAAAGTAAAAAATAAAACCTTTATACCTATAATGCTTGTCTTAAGTAAAAAGTTTACTTAGTTCAAGTTCATTAAAATTCTAATCATTTCAACAATTATCTTACAAGTGCTTGACTTAATCTTGCTCAAAATATTAGATGTTTAGGAAATTAATAGATAATTTTTGCATTGCTTTATCAACGGATTGGAAAGAGGTGTCAATCTAAGTTAATAATTTTATTGTTTTTTTAAGCTTACTTTTCCAACTATATGTGTTAGGCATTAAATTAGTGCCAACAGTTTAAAGATATCAAACAACTTGCTTATATGGGTTATGTGTGATAGTAGGCTCTCTTCTTGGTTCAATACTATCTCAGTTAATCACACTTTTACAGCTAAATCAAAGTATACCCTTGATAGTACACTCTATAGTATAGTTATCACTTGGCATATCTGTCCTTATAGTAGCTTTTCTAATGACTGGTTCTAGTGAACAACTTTTCAGGAGTTCATCCTCCTCGGATGTTCTAAGTGGGCCTCAAAGACTCGAATAAATCCAAAGACAAAATGAGAATTAAGAAAAGACAGTCGTTGACTCTGCTGTTAACATGCAATACATTGATAAACACAACAAAAGGTGGCCTAAAAGTGCTAAAAATACAGTTACTAAGAAATAGAAAAGTAAGAAAAACGAGTAGATGACTACAAATCCACAATAGCCATCTGAGAGCGGAGTGCATTAGCTTTAAGAGGAGGATGATACAGACAGAGAGCCACCTAGCTCACAAGAAAAAAGATCCTCAATTATCCAAGATTAATTCTAGAAAAGAATACTATGACAAGGAATTGCAAATGTTTGCTTGTCTTAATAGTTTGAATGTATAATATAATTTATATTTATTTCTTGGAAGCAATTCTAAATATAATCTATTTATTTAATTATAATAATAATTAATGAGTACTGATAACTTAACAACTCTACTTGAGGAATAGACCTCTGTCAACAAACCCCTTTCTTAAGCTGATTAGAGAGCAGCATTGATTGAAATGGCACTTTCTTAAAGCGAAGATGAAAGCGACCACGAGGAATTATAGTCACAAGCTCACAAAGAAAAGCAAGTGCTTGATGATAAAGACCTAAAATACATTCTCAAGCAGAGACCAGAAGAACGGTCAATTGATTAAATATAGATAATCAAGAATCATGTCAAAGATATAAAAGTCTTTAAGGAATTCAATCAACAGAGCAGTGAAGATTAACTAAATGAACTCTGCAAAAATCTGCATCTTCAATTTCTGCTAGAGAACAAAAAACTGTTTGAGTAAGGTGATAGAGGGGATTCGTATTTTATTATACTTGAAGGAAGCGTGGACATTTTAATCAAGGTTGTTGATGAGAAAACTGGAGTTGACTATAATAAAAAAGTTGCCATCTTAAAGAAAGGAGATGCCTTTGGAGATTTATCATTGCTCTACGGAGCTCCAAGAAATGCAACATGTCATACTAGGGAAGATTCATACTTCATAGTAATGAGTAAGGTAACATATGACAAAGTAATCAAGTCTCATTAAGTAGAGAAAATTCATGATATTGCCTAATTTTATCTAAATTTCCCTCTATTCTAAAATCTTGACAAAATTACTTTAATGTATTTCGCTACCAAGACTGTTCCTTAAAAACTTTAATCTAAGCATGTAGTTGTGAAATAAGGAGATGACCCTGGTAGAGTATATTTTGTAAAAGCAGGAAGATTAAAAATTATTAAGAAAGTCAATTTTAGAACGATTCCAGAGAATGGTTATCTCTAATTCGATGAATTGATAGATGATCCTATGATAACTGAACTAAGGAAAGGCCTATTTTAGACAAAACTTCTGTAACTTGACATTTTGGAATAAGGAGATGTGTTTTGTCATAACTCAGTTATACAGCATTAACCCATAGAGTATACAGTGATAACAGAAGTACCTTGTGAAGTCTATATTATTAATGAAATGGATTTTCTTACTCTTAACAAGAAAACTTTGGATTAATTTTAAGAGTATATAAAACCTTACCCAACTGACAGAGAGTTAAGAAAGATGCACTACGAAACTATTAGGTGGAAAAATTATAAGAAAAATATAATGGAAACCATTAAATTGAACAAACAACGAAAAGGATCTTTTAACAGTTTGCTTCGAGGGGATTAAACAGCAATTCCAAAGATGCTAGATCAAGACTATCTCAACATGAACGAAAGAACTTTAGTCTATCATAAGAATTATAAAGCAAATAAACACATTTAAAATAGCTAAATTCCTTTAACTTCAAGAAACCCAGACATTAACCCCTTAATGAAGTTGCCACTTTAAGCAATATAAGAGAGAAAATTCTAAATAAACAATGAAAGCGATTTATTTAAGAATCACTAAGACTCCACTAACAATTTACTGACTACAACCAAAAATAAAGCTACCTTTAGACTTTCTATGGGTAGTTAATAAGATATGTAGAAGCTCAAACTATAACCAATAAAACCTTTAAACTCTTTTAGAAATGAATAGATTCAAACTCATAGAGACTCTACTGTAACTTTATTTTTATTTATTTTGACAAATTTAATGGATTTATTTGGGCAGAGAAAGAAAACATAGCCAAAGTTTGAAATAGAAGAGAAAAAGAACAAAACCATATTTAAATTTGATAGTATTACCTGTAATTAAATTATTTTGAAATATTATATTATAAATTTTAAATTTGTTCAAGACTGCTTAAATTAAAATATAAAACACTTCTTTATAAATTTTGCAGTTAAACTGAATTTATCATTTTTACTTTTAAAACCAAATATTTTTCGATTGTAACGATTAACAATTTCAAATAATCTACAATCAACGCAATAAATTAGCTGGAGGCGCTCTCCCTCCTTTAACTTTAAAACTTATAAAGAAGTCTCAAAGCTAAGTAAGATTGTGATTAGTATATTTATAGTTAAGTAAATCTGTATATTTAAATTTTAATTTAATTAAATGCTGCTATTGTTATAATTTAAATTATTGAGTATTTTAACTTCCTAAATAAAATGAGTGTAAATAGTTCCCACAATTCCCAACCAAACTAATTTCCTGATTTTTAGCAAATCTAATTGAGCAACCTTGCACCTTAACCTAATATTAACTTTCCTAACAACTAACTCTCCACTGGAAATCACCAGAATGATATGACTTCAAATTCAAGGCATGCATATAACTAGAAAGTAAGCAAAAAAAGAAAGTATGAAGCATACTCTTAAGAATAAGATCAGAGCGACATTCATGAGATGGCTGATTGGATTAATTAGCAATTCAAAAGACTGAAATATAATGAAGGAATTCAAGAAGAACAAGATTCTACAAGTTAATCTAGCATTTTGGACCATACCAAGCAAGATGGATGTTAAATATAGCTCGACTCTCTGCAACTAAATTGCGATTTTGGTAATAGAGAATTCATAAGTGCAAATATCAAAGAGAGTAAAGCTGAGTTGCGAGAGTGTGATGATTAATAAAATTAAGATCATACTCGAGAAGATATCTCTCTGCCTTAATTCAATAATTCTGATCAAGTAGTGTCCACACTAAGGTAGGAGTTGGCAGAGTACCATGATGAATAAAAAAATAAATGCTTTATTTAAATATCTATATGCCTGTCAAATAGATCTAATCAAAGTGACAAGAACTTAATCTAATTTTTATTGAGATGTTTAAACTAATGGGCACATCGATATTGAGCCTTATCACAAGATGTTGCCATTTGAGGCTTACTCCGAGAAACTAACATAAATTTTAAATTTGACTCCTAATTAGTAGCACCAAGCATCCTCCAATATATCTAAAAAGCTTTATAAATCAAGGCAATTACTGAAACAATCTTCTAAGCAATAAAACTTCCTCGAGCTATCTATGAAAAAGCGCTATGAATATGTTTAATCGCAAAGCCATCCCCTAATAAGTGATTTTAGCAAATTTTGCATTGAAGATCAAGGTCAAACGTTTTAGTAAGATAGAATGTCTGCTTAACAAGAAAGTTAACTATTTGTTTTTGAGAGTGAGAAGCAAGCGAGAAAGAATCAGGAGTCTAGAAGCTGTTAGAAAACAAAGTTTTGCCAACCACATTTGATTTCACAAGCCTGTGATCATAAAAAATTAAGTTATTTTTCATATTTAATCAGGATACTACAAGAGACTGTACAATTATCTATTTGAGATGAGTATGCAACTATTTTGCAAGCTGAAGAAATCTGATTTGAAAATGTTTCTATAAATAACTGGAAACTTAAGTTTCTCCAAAAGTAAATGTCATATTATGCTGAATCAAAGTTTAACAAATGCAGCTTTAAATTAATCAATTTTTGTCATTTGTAAATTAATATTCATTCTATACTTTTGTACCATTCCTTTAATGCATCTTGAATATTATTAAATTTGTAAATTATCAAAATTAAGGATACATTCTGGAGAAATAGTCAACTTTATTTCCATATCCTAAATTCACAATTTAATGCTATCTTTAACTTTTAATCCCCATATTGCTAAGCTAACTATATTATTATTGTTACATTCTATTGCTATAATCATATTGCTAATTATTTTATAAGCCTAATATTGAGTGATTTAAATTGGCATTACTTTACATATTAGGCATATATGCACTTGGTACTAAATTTCTTTATTAATTTTACAATAGATTTCTCTGTCTGTTATCTTGTATCGAAAATTATGATTGTTAATTAGTCATAGCATTAAATCTATCTTGGTTGAGTCCAACTGAAGGCTTATTCAAATAGTGTAAGTATCGATCAGAGCTGCTTGGCTATATTAGTGAAGAGCTGTTCTGATCTTAATTTTGATAATCCATTGTTTAATGCTGCAATTTTAAGTAATTGTGAGATTAGGGATTCCTCTTCTCAGTGTTTTAACTTTTATCAGAAAAAATTTAAGGCAATAAAACTGATGGAGCTTTCCTTTCTAAACTGTTATCTTAACTATTATCTCTGAATATACGACTCAATTAAGCCTTTTATGAAGGTGCGACACTATGTGATCTACCTTAAATTACTCCTTGATTTGATTCTGTGATTCCATAATTGTGATAGTTGCCGTTTATATTTTACATTCCATTCATCCCTATAGCTTACTGCAATAATTTTTCATATCTTGTCGGCTCTTCCATTGTGCTTTTGTCATATACACCCTCTTACATAATAACTCTTTTAATATTAGGTTTTAATAAACCAGATTCAATTCCTGCATCTCCCTCATTGTAAGAGTGATTTAAATCGTTTGTAATTATTTTCTTTTTAATTTTTCTCACTTTTTAATATTTAACTTTCTCAATGTCCTCAGGTCGGCTTTCATGGTCTTGCAAAATTTAAAGCTGTTTATCTATTTTCTTTGTGGTAACAATAATTTAATCTAAAACTTATTTTCGATCTATATCTTCATCTTTTGCTTTTAACTTTCTTGTTTGTATCTTTGATATCTTACTCTTTTATGGAAACTTTTTATAAATTTTATTCGTTAAATATGGGTTATATTAAATGAAAAAAAATTTTCTTAAAATTAAAAAACTAATCTTTAATGTCTTGATCTTAGTCAAAATCTTCCTCATAATCCTCTTGATCTTCGTCAGACTCTTAGAAGTATGGTCGTTTATGATGTAAAATTTCTGATTAGTTTAGATTTTGGTCGCTCTATTTGTTCTATTCTTGTTAACCTCTTTGCAAACTTCTGAATCTCTTCCCTTTATCAATTTCTTTCTACCTCTCACTACCAATATTTTAAGTGTTATTTTTCTTGCTTGCTTCTGGAAATTTCAGTCCAGTGCCTCTGCCAGTGTTATAAGTAGCCGAAGGTAATTAATCAGTTAGATAAAGAAGATTCTTAGGCATTTTAATTGTTCTTAACAAAATGTTGTCGTATTAGTTTAGTGGGACTGCTTCTGGGAAATATTTTATCACTCTTTAATGAACGATTGGCAACTCCAAAATTTTATCACAATTTGGTCTTAAGTGAGGTTGAACTTAAAGCATAGATCGAATGATTTTGCCCATATCCTGCGAAAATTATTGAGGAATTCTTGGATACTTTCCTGCTAGAATTTTCTTGAAAAGTCCTTCCATTGTTTCAGATCTGAATGGTGGTTTCAAGGCAATCAATTCGTACAATCAAAAAAAACAAATAATATTCTCTTATTTAATATAACTTCTTTAAAATAAATACGCATCCTAGACTCCAAATATCACTTTTATGATCATATGGCATATCTCTCCACACCTCGGGGCTAGCATAATAAGGTGTCCCAGTCTGAGTGTATAACAATCCTTTCTTAGCAACTTTTGAGACATTCATATCGCCAAGTTTTGCAGTTAGTTTTTCATCACTTAGAAATATATTTGCAGACTTTATATCTCTATGCAATATTTTTAGAGAGTGAAGGGCTTTCAATCCTCTAACCATTTATATTAATATTCGCCAAACCCACTCTTCATCTGCAAAACTACTGTTTTTCTGGCATTTCACAATTTCAGCATATAAATCTCCATTTTATGCAAATTCCATCACTAAGCTGTAAAAATAAAGATTATTAAACTCAATAGTTACCAAAGCGTGCTTGTAGAATCTTCTATAAATGCTTCCTTATACTAAACTATATTTGGATGATTGATTGATGCCAAAATTCTAATTTCATTAAGTGAATTTATTCTTTCTTTTTCAGTTAATTCCTACATTTTAACTTTTTTCAAGGCATAGATTTCTCCATCAGAGACCCTCTTCACTTAATAAACTGATGAATAAGATCCCTCCCCTATAAAGTTAAATAATTATTAGGAATTAACCTTAGAATTCTTTTATGATCGAAAGTTAATGCAAATTTGACTATACCTAACTTTTTCAGGATTTAAAAGTCCTTTAAAGACATTAATATTTGTAATAATTATATAGATAATAGATTATAGTTTTTAGATAGAAATATAATAATAGTGTATTTTATAATAAAAATATCAAGCTTATAATCATAATCATTTTAATCATTTCTTAAATAATAATAAGGATAAATTATGGACAAGGCCTCTGTCATGAGCACATAGAAAGACTAATTAAGCGCATATCCAAGGGATTTTCTTCTGGGAGCTCTCAAAATTGTAAATAATCATCAGAAAGGTAAAAATTTCGTAATTTACAACTGTAATAGTGTCGGAAAGGAAATTACTTCAAAACCTTGATGCTTCACTGAATCATTTTATATTTAATACTTGGGCTTTATTGTTCTGAAAATTTAGGATTTTATTATGAAATAATGAATTAACATATGAAATCTTGCTGATGAAGCTTGTTGCTCAGTCAAAAATTCTACAATGAGCTAAGAGAGTTCATCGATTACTGAGACCGTGTAAATTTCCGAGGCGAACCCAACTTAGCCTAAGAATTACCACAGGAGGATCTAAAGTTAAATTTTGACATGCAAACGACTTCAATCTCACTATCATGAATAATCGAGGTAAGATAGAGTGGTAACTAACATTTTTTAGAGAAATTTCAAGGTTAATTTAAAAGATTTAAAAAATCAAGGCAGAATCAGTGTTTAGTTCTCCACTACCTCAAAAAATTAGTGAACAAGTTATAGAATCGTAAAAAACTAAAAATGTCCCTAAAATGTAAGGAAATATGCCATAGAAAAAGAGGGACTTAAAACAAAGAGAAAAAGCTGTTTCACTACAAACCACTCCATTTGATGCCCCGCTACTATAAAAGTAGTCCAAATAAAAACCCCAGAAATACATAATTTTATTATTAGTTTCTTTAAACTGGTAGAGATAATTGACAGCTTTGATATCCCTTAAGATGGCCCCTAGAAATATAGTGATGAAATAGTTAGTGTAGGCTTAGCAAAAAGTTAAATCCATCAAGCGTAGTCAAATTCCAAAAACAAAAAGACTAGCAAAGTAATAACTGAGAACCTAATCATCTAGTCAGATCTAAGCTCCATAATTAAATTTATTACTGATTTATTTTGGTAATTTTTCAAGCTCTTGTAGCACAGGGACCTCAAAGAATGCGACCACAAGTTACCTCTCTAAAACAAATATCCAGACTAACTCAATTTTAGGAGGCTGCATCACCTATCAAGATGATAACACCAATTAATCAATTGGCCAGATTGAATGCGACACAAAACTAGATGAAATTTTGTTGATGGAGGATAACACTTACCAAGATATTTTCTCCAACAATAATTAAAATAACAATAGCAGTAATTTCATTGGAAATATGCTCTACAAAAATACGAACAACCTGCCATCCTGCGATGACGTGTCTTCTCATTTGATGGATGACCTCGATCAGAAAATGATAAAGATTATATTTAAATTAGAGGCAATTGTCCTCAGAGGGTCGAATTAAAAAATTTTTTAAAAATAATTAAACATTATAATCACTTAATTCTCTTATTGGGTAGGTCTTTAAAATATTTTTAAAGTGACTTAATTATCATTATTATACAATTTTGAAACTCAAGATGAAAATTTGAATTCACAGCTATATACCTCAAAATGATTATTGATAAAATCAAAAGTAATATATAAAATGTAGAATTACAATCGAGACATTAATTCTCCTTTAAATATTAGAGACCTATGTAATAAGTCAAAATAGGTGATTATTATGGACTAATGATTTTTAATTATTAATTTTTATGTTGTTTCTATCAAAAGTCCACTATCCAATTTTTAAATAAAATGGAGTTTGGGGGCTAGTAAGATTCTCATTTGACTCCCTTAAAGCAAATGAATCAACAAGACCTCATGAATGAGTATTTGGTTAATAGTCAACTGCGTATTTTGTAATTAATATTCACTATCACCCTATTTTTACTGTTAATGTTTTATATACAACAATACCTCCTAAACCACTGGATATCAGAGCAGTTGTCACCTTTTCGGTTTATTAATTTAACTATTATTTAGATTTTCATTTTTTATTTTTCGGCAGTAACGAAAAGAGTTACGAGAGCTCCAATAATCTACGAGTGCAGTAGATGCCCCAAAAGACCCTCAAATAATAGTAATTATGGCAATATTACTAACTGTAGTCACATCAAATCATTAATAGCAATTTATCAAGTGTGCAAAGCAGCCAAGCAAAATACTAATAATTTTAGAATAATTCAGAGTCATTGTTTTGATGCCCTCAAGTATTGCAAAAAATATTTAATACTTTAATGTGTTTGTATTTTAATTGTAAAATTAAAAATCATAATACTATAGCCATCTCTAAGATCTGCAACATAATAACATTTAAGCAATCCTCAGCTCTAATCTAAGGCATTTCATTATTTTAAACACGAATTTATTTGATTAATTAGTTTAAATTTTTAATTTTGAAGGATAAAATAAATAGAATCCAAATTTTTATATTTATGCATCTCGATAAGATGAATAATTGAGTGCATTTAGATCTAGACTTTGATTTATATATGAAACTAAAATATGTATAATTTATACATATTTTATCATTTAAATGTGTATCAACTTGTGAATCAAACTCACTTCTCTAATTATTATAAATTGGGAAAATTAATAGTACTTTCTTTGGTGTAATGATTTAAATCCAAATATTTTTAGCAATACACATGTTATATCCGTACATAATTATTAAACTATTGTAATTTTATTGTTTAAAAATTCCCACCAATTAATACATAAAACATCTCAATATGTATTATATTTCTAATTTTTAAAAAGTAAGGCTTGCACTCTGCTTCACTTAATACCATTACACTAAACTATGTAATTTAAGGAGATCAATGAATTTTAATGAAAAAATAAGAGTTTAAAAGGCTTAAAAATTGAGACTTTTGTATGGTTAAATTAATAGATGTTATTGTAGGAATACATTTGATTTGAGAAAATTATTAATAAATTAATTAATTATATTTTAAATTCGTGGCAGTCTATCGCATTCCTGAAGCGAGATAACTCGACTTTAATTTTGGCATTAAAATCAACTAAACAAATTACCCAAAATTAAATTCGAGTTATCTCGCTTCAGGAATTCGATAAAGGAGTACCGCCAATAGTAAAGTCCAGCTGATTTTGAATTCTCTATCGAACAAGTACCATATTGTCTAGGTTTCAAGAAAGTTAACTGCCACGAATTTAAAATAAAATTAATTAATTTATTAATAGTTTTCCCAAATCAAATGTATTCCTACAATACTGATTAGTAGAAGATAGCCAATATTATTGCAGAGATTATTACAAAAAAGCATTTTAAACTTAAGGAGGGATTAACAACTCTCTATATTATAATAGATAACATGTTAAATACCTCTTTAATTTGTCATTAAATAGTTGTATCAATAATTAATAAATCAGCAGATCGACTCCCTCGATTTTATAGTCAAGTAAGCAAATGAGTGCAACCAAAAGAAGACAAGTTGATAAGACAAATACTTAAAAATAGACTCAAATTCCCTTTGCTCAGACCAAGTACCAAGCCCATGAGTTTACCTTAGCTGACAGAGTCGCATTCTAGAAAAGAGTTGAGCTGCAAAGCAAGGTTTTCGATTATAACAATGGCGCGAAAGACGTCAAAAGTCCGTACAGATCAAACAAGAGAATTGCTAACCTTGTTAAGAGTTCTCCTCATTTTTCTCAATGCGGTTACGCAAAGAATTTAGAGACACCAGCATCTCAATTCCTGACAAGCCTGACAAAGAGCACTTATTTAATATATTTATTACTGTTTAATTATTAATAGCTCTAGCTTTATGTCAAAGCCATCTTCAGTGACAACAGCCTGTACCTATGCTCCCAGTGAATACTCAGTTTCTAAACACGAGTTCTCCCAAATGATGACTCAGAAAAGTAAGAAGGAACCTTCATCTGATAAGAAAGAAGCCTCAAGCAGAAAGTTAGTAGGCTAGAAGAGAACAGCTTCAAATTCTATTGGTAAGTTATTTCTAAAAGTTCTTGACTTTAAAAGGGAATTATTTGCATTCATGTTTTACAAATAAATTCCCTGATTTAAATAGTCTTTTGAATTAATTCAAATCAATTTCTTCTTCAATTGAAATGAAACTTACCTTACCTTATTATAGAGCAAATGGAATTTTTCTTGAAACTTAACTCAAAGGCAGCTAAG
Organism: Oxytricha trifallax; assembly: GCA_000711775.1. Classification (NCBI taxonomy): domain Eukaryota; phylum Ciliophora; class Spirotrichea; order Sporadotrichida; family Oxytrichidae; genus Oxytricha; species Oxytricha trifallax. The sequence goes on from ARYC01019882.1 coordinate 24,306, forward strand.
CATGTACTGAAATCATTCAAATTGAGAAACAAAAAGACAGGACAAGTTATCGAATTCTCAAGAGTAGATGAACATAATATTGAAGCTTTAAGAAACCCATTAATTGCAGATTACGACACCACGAAATTGGAAGTTGAATATGATTACGATACTGACTGTGAACAAATGACGCAATCCAAGAAGATGCTACTTGAAGAATTGAAGTGGAAATTTTTTTAATTTAATGTACTTATCTAAAAATAGGTTCATATTTTTTAAGTAGGCTATTGATTTCTTCATCAAGGAGGACCCACTTAAGCTTGTAGATAACATTTTCCTATGAACTGAGTGAGGCTGTTTGCTTGATTAATTCAAGGATTTTTGCTATCTCTAATCTTTCATAATTGTCATTAATTTGACTGAGGCTTTCATTCTCAAAGCCATGAAAGAGAGGGTTTGTAACCTTTCCTTTCTCTAAAGTTGTTTTTATAAAAATTAATACATAACAGGTATCAAACTTAACTTAATTAAAACTATTCATATTCACGAGGATTTCAACTAGTATATGAGCTCCCACATATTCTCAGTATCCGTGTAACCATTTACTTAATATTTTGATTTGGTGAAGTTTGAATTATGAGCGCTTAATAATTAATTCTCTTTTTTTATCAAGACTTTATCTTATTCTAAACTTTGAAATTCGTTGACTTTTTAGTTCATTACTTTTATCGTTCTCACTTCACCTTAATTATTTGAATAAAAATATAAAAGTTGGCTTAAGGATGAATTTTAGTAGGACCACTAGATCCAATTCCAGGTTCTGAACCTATCTATATGTTCATGCATGAATCGTCTAGCACAGCTTCCAATTTTGTTTAAGGAGATTCTACTGGAATTGAAACTTTAGCTTTTTTCTTTGGTGGAAAAACAACATCCACTGTCAACTTAAGGGCATCATCAATCATTCTAGGTATCAGTTATCTTAAAATTCTACTAGATTCCTCTAGGCAAGGATTGGTATTAACTTCGATTAGCCATGCTTTCATGTTATTATCAAGGATAAAATCGTACCCAAATATTTCAAAGCAAAACTTCCTATTGTTCAAGTTAACCTTATTCTCAATTGATTTCATAGAGTGAACTATTATAGTTTTGATTTAATCTTAAATTAGCTCATGAAAGTTGCAATATATGTTGTCTTATTCTAGCAAATTTTAAGCCATACTAAAAGATAGCTGGTTGCCCTCTTCAAAATTTCCATAATTTTCATTAAACCTTTGAACTGCATTATTTGTTAGATGAATGAATGGCTTCTCTATTGATTCATCAGATAGATCAAATTCCTATGATGAGGTTCTTATGTAACCTTCTTTGAAAAGATAGCACTTGAAATCATGAGACAACAATACCCATAGTCTTATATCAAATTTCCTTCTTTAAATTAGTAAGGGTCTTTCCAAGTATTTTTAGATGACAAATTCATTTGTTTTAACGATATAAGTAAAATTTAAAGTAAATAAAATGATATTAGGGACACCTTCTAGGTTTGTAAAGTTCTTTAGCATCTATTCTGGAGGTATAGCAGAATTAACTTATGGATCTTATTACTTTATCTAAGTGTCTTACAATTTAGTATTTTTATCATTTCCTAAGCTTATCTCTAAGCCTTGTTAGAAATCATTGACAAGCTTCTTGAGTTGCTCTAATGTATTAAAAACTTGAACTCCTCTTCCTCTATTAAAATCAGGAGGTTTAATTAGCCAGAAATTTTTACCATCAAACATTGATTAAGTAAGACTATATTTAATTGGATTATTGTGTTTTGAAGAGTTAAACATTGAATGACTTTAAATAAGACTATTAATGTGGCTAATCCCTTGTTACGCAGTCTTATTCTTTTCTAAAATATTGAAAAGAGCATAGAACTTATCCATTTCTTGCAATTATGAAGGTTAGTTCATATTTATCACAAAAGTAATAGGATGAAAATCAAAAATGTTCAATTTTTGTGCTTCGCAATACCTTGTCAAGTTATAGAATAGGGTATCCTTCTAGGATATCTAGTCTTGGTACTCAAAATGATTAACCATTTTTTTCTAGCCGTGCTAAGATAGATAATCAAACCTAATCCCCTTACAGAAGGGTACCCATTTTAGATGAAATATAGTGTTATTTGAACTGATCTCTTGCCAATCTCCATGTCTTAAATCAAGGCATCGTTTTACCAACTCAGAATTGTTGCCTCTTATAACTATATACTGGGATTTTCATAAATAAGCAAAATTTATCTTACTTTATAGGGATCATCTTTGACTTATTGCCTTTGTGTAATCGAAATATCATTGTATTTTGCCTTGATTTGCTTCTAAATTTTGAGAAACTTTTCCATGTTTTCATGATCTTACAAATTCTTTTAGGAGAGGAGTATATGTGTTGAGTTGTTATTTTGGTTTTTCTTAGGCTTTAACCTCTGATTAATTCCAGCTGATTTTCTCACATTGTTTATTTCTTCTATTCTTTCTAAGTCATTCAATCCCTCTTAAAACTCATTCTTTTCTTTATGAGTCTCTTACTGCTGTGATTTTTAATGAGATGTGCTTACTCGAGATCTATCATTCTTTTTGAAAAGAGTAGTATGCTGCTGAGACACCTTTTATTTGGAGTTAGCAGTAGACAGGAGTTTTCTATGTTTATTTAGCTCTTAGGTTCTAGGAGGTATTGATCAAATAATTAGATTTTGGAAGTTAATGTTAAGTAAAATTGTTGTAACAATAACCGTAAAGAAAATTAAAACCCACTAAGTAGAAAAATTATCAATATAAACAATTGACAGGAATGATTTTATTGCAATTTAAATTCTATTTTAATATGTTAAGTTTAGTGTGCTTTATTAAAAATTTACAACAAGTTTTATTTTCCGTCTAATGATCTTAAAAATCAGCTTTTTTATTTTTTTCATTAAAGAACTAAGACATTTTATAATCCTTACCACTTTTTTAAATCAATAAATTTTTAAATAATTTATCAAATATAAAATTAATATTGCAATATTATCTTTAAATCATGGGCTTAGCTAATTAGAATATTTTCATTTTTAGAGGCTTCAGAGACAAGAGAAATATCCAAAGTTTATATTTTACTTCTTTCAATCAACTACTTATTCTATTGCCTTGGATATTGATCAAAATTTTGAACATCAAAATGTTTCTATTTTATGTCATACTTTTATGATATGACTTGACCTTCATTAACAAATTTCTGTTGCTCTTAATACTTCTACTTCAAAAAGTGTAAGAGTTCCTTATGATCGCTTATAGTATGTTTATTATTGGTTTCAAATTTCCCTAAAAACTGAGGCCCAAAGTTTTGTTACTGATTAACTTAAGGGACTGGGGATGGCCTTGCCTGGTACTAACTGCCTTTCAATTATAGGTCATTTACATTATAGTCAAAGTTGTAGATACTGTTTTCATTTAGCTGTTAAATTATATGAGCAGCTTCAAATTTCTTGAGCAGATAAAACTACTTAGGTAGAGGCTTTAAACCTCTAGGCTTAATGTTTGATTTGTTATTTGCCTGTTTTAATATCTTGGATTTATTCTATAAATTACTATTCTGCATGAAAATGTTCTACTGGTACTCATTTTATTCGAAGTTCGCTTAACTTAATATTCAAATCCAAAAGAACTCGTTTATTTTGGTTTTGTGATTAGATTTATATATAGATAAGAATATACAAAAGTTCCCAAAAATATTTCTTTAAATTAATTATAGAGTTTAAAATTATAAATCCAAATAAAAAAGAAAAAGCTTTAAGTTTTTAATTTAGAGTATCATAATATACTCTAAATATAATAGGAATAAAAGGCTGTAAAAAATTTTGATAATTAAAGTTAAATTAAAAGATCTGGTGATTAGATAGAAGAATTTAGATTCTTGGTGAAATTTGATTCGTTTTTATGAATACTTGATGGTTGTATTTATATGGGGTGAAATATTAGTTATTTATCATTTTATTATCTGTACCTCTGACTATTTTAAGGCGACCTTCTTGGAAGATTTTTGGAATCCATAAGTTTATTTATGTCTGATATATTATTGTGGATTTGCAGTTTAGTGCTCCCTTTTCTATGATTGAAGTTGTTTTTGTATGCTTCGATACTTGCTTCGTTATATGGACCCTAAAATGTTATAAGTATAAGAATATAGCTTACTCTATGTTACTCTTGCTCTACAAATTATACAAAACTTAAATTAAATTTAATTCTATTACTAAAAGCTTTTCAAAGATTTAATTGAAATTGATGTTATATTTAAATTATATATTTTTTATGTGAATATGTTGAGATCACCATAATTCTAATTGGATATTCTTTGTCGATTATGACTGTAATCAGTCTGTTCCTCGCTACTTTTTAATACATTTCTATTATGACTATTGACTCTTCCTTGATTCTCATCGATCCATATCTGTACATTATGCAGCAACTCAAAATCATCAATCTCGTTCATATTTCCAGTAATTTATTTAAAGATTTAGGAGTCTATAGAAACGCCATGCTATTTTCGATCTGCTGCTCCTGAACTTTAAAGTCTATTCACAAACCTGGATGTGTCTTAAACAAAAGCTTGATCATATTTATAATTTTTACTAAATAATCTGGTTTGAGGGGCACCTCACACAGGTTCATGCCTGTTGATAATTTTAGAAGCTGTTTTATTATTTATTGGGAAAATCTAAGACTGGAGGACAGTTGAGTTAATCAGATTATTTGTCACTTTATTATTTTTGGAGAAAGGAGATTAGTGAGGAGCTTAAACGTTCATTAAGTTATAAATCAAAAGGGTTTTTATTTAAGCTATTTATATATATCTTATCACTATTTTAAAAATATTTAATTCATAAACTGAAATGCGAGCCTAGAACTTATTGACTATACATATAAATTCTAGATGAAAAACACTAAGATACTATTTTTTCTTTATAAAATCAAAATGATAAAGGAAGAATTTTCAAATAGTTAAGTAAAGCTCGAGTGAGTTTATAACAATCAAAGTAATTGTTTAATTTCATTTATGAAGAAAATTTATTTACGTCTTGAAATGTACTTATTTATTCATATATTATTAATTGAAATTAGCTTACTACCGCCATTGTCATATAATTATAAGAGAGATTTCTCATAATATATAGTTAAGATATACAATTATTTTAACCTTTTAGTAATTAAACAAAGCTCTAATTGGAAAAGTGGATCATCCTAGCTATCTGAAAGTAGTTGATAGTCTAATTAAATAACTTTAAAATCATTAATTTACATTAATTTATTCAAATTATAATTAAAATAAAGAGGTTAGGTAATTAAAATAAAAACTGATTAGTTTCTTAACAATTAAAGCTTAAAATATATTAAATTATACAGAATATTTTCACTATTAAAAAGCATTAAGTTCTCTGAGCTTTTATTTAAGTGTTTAGATATTTTTAGCAATTATGTCAACCTCCTGTTCTAATTCCTGCTTCTTTTCGATTTACTGCTTGTTCTTTGGCTACCCTATCTTTCTGAAATCATTTTCAGCCATTTTTAGTAAATAATTGTGAGTAAATTATATATAAGGGAGGGGTATAAATTCAGTTTTTAAAATAGTTTCAATAAAATAAAAAGCCTAAACAAAATGATAAATGATCTTTAGATGAACTTACCCTATCTTTATCCATTTACAAAGCACATAGAGAATTCTATAGATGTGTAATCTATTGCTCTACATTTTTATCCTTTCTGCCCAAAGGACTGAGATGTGTATTCATCGATTTCTTACCAGCTGGCTACATATCTTAATCCTAAAATTACTATGGTTTAAATTAATTGTGCTGCTACTACTGTATCGGAGCATGCTAGTTATTGAATTGATTCTACTATCCCCTTAGTTATATTGAATTATCGTTTTGATTTGGGTATGGTTTCTACTAAGTATTATTGAAAAGATGCTGATTGAATTTCTTTTCAGATTTAGAGTTTTGCATAACGTTCAAATCAGATTGTCTCTCTAATGATCTGGAACCAACTGAGAGAATGAAAGAATTAATAAAATATTTAGAGGTGATGCTGGTGAACTCCTCCACTTGACTAGTCCCATTGAAATACATTATGTAGTTAAGATTCATTTTTATTCTGAATGGTTGCTCTTCTTCCCTAGCTATTCCCATATCTACTATCATTCAGGCTATCCTGTTGATTCTGTAGTTATTTTGGTGGTGGATATTTAGTTTACTATTACTAAGCTTAATCCTGATTTACTTTACTGGTTGTATTTTGCTGTCCGCTCCCCTACATAAAGGGCCAAGCAACAGTTTGCTTTTGGGTAATGTTTTATTATTTACCCGAATGCTGATTCTTTAGATTAATGTTATCGTACTCATTTGGTGGAGAAAATGGTTGTTGATAAGAAATGCTGCTTCTCTAGTTTCTCTGGGGACTGTAGAAATTGTTTTAAGTCTCTTGTAGTGGTAAAAATATATATAGACAAATTGGTCTAGAATCATTCTTATCTTTGAATGTCACGGTATTATTCATGCTCATGTTGTTTGAATTAGATCTATAAGCCACTTCATCATTGAATGATATCTTTTTCTTATTAGAAACTTCTCCAGATCTATGATTATTCTCATCTAAGTTTGAATAGCTTCCATACTGACTTTGAGAGTTCTATTACTTCAATAGATTATTTTGGCTTACCAATTTCTAAATCTCTATCTAGAAATGATTTTCCATGTCATTCTCACGCTTTTTCCCTTATAGTATTTGAGCTTATAGTCTATCAATTTCTTACTAGACCTAAGTGTGTTCTCTGTTTACTTTATCTATATGGCTTTTCATTTAAATCATTGTTCTTTCCATATCAGTGACATGCTATTTTGAGCTATTTAGATCAATCATGCATTCATCATACTACTACTGTTATATGTCTAGAGTGCTTTTTAAATTTCTGTTTTCTCTTATGAATTAATCATTCTCTGCATCTTTTTATCTTTATTGTATTTACAAGCTGGTAATTTGATGCCTTAAATCCTGTACTTCATTTTCAATTTAGAGTCTCTAGTTATTTATTTGTTATATCTCGCTCTTCAGTTGATATTCGATATCCTTCATATTTTACACATCTCTCTAATGAGTGGTGTTATCTCGGCTCATTTGAAAAATCTCCTCATCTTTCATTCTCAATTCTTGCTCTTTGCTTCTGAGTTTAGATGAGATTACATCGATTTAATCTCTGAGGTCTCTCTCAGTTTACTCTGTGAAAATCAACTTATTTTATAGATGCTAGATTTTAGATTCAAGGTATTCCTTCTCAATTCTATGCTAAGTATCTTCTCTGAAAGTGCTTGAAATGTGTAGTTGCTCCTCATTCATGAACTACTGCTGTTAACTTTACTAGTTAATCTTCATGCTCATGAAGTCAACTTCTTGCAGTAATTCTTAAACTTGACTGCTCAATTGCTTGTTAAATTACTCAAGCTAAAATGATTACTCTTCCTTGTCTTAGAGTATCCTTGACTGAGTCTTTATGAAGGAGTCTTTCTATAGAAGCTGCTCCTCTGAGTCTTTAGTTTTTAGAAGCAATTTCTGGAACTCTACGTTCAATTACTGTAAGATGTTCTCATATTGAATGATTACAAAATTCTTCTCTAGGTCGACCATGCCATTTAACTACTTCTCATCAATCTTATCTTAAATTACTGAGTTATTGAGGGATTAAGTATCAGTTTGAGATGACTTTAAAATTTCATTTAGTCTTCTTTATTGCATAACTGCAGTTGGTGATAGTGGCCTATTTTCAAGTTGACTCTCATCCAAATATACATCTTATTACAAGGGTAAATTTGCTCTTTGGCTTTAATTAAGCATATCATTTGCATATTGCTACTCAAAACAAAATAACTTTAATGTTAAATATATTAAATTATAGTTAAAAATCAGCTAAATTTTAATAATGCATATTTCTGACACCTTTAAATGCGATTAACGTAAATTATTATGTATATTTTTACTTAAACTTAGCTAATTATCTTATCTTATACAGTGGAATTAAATAGTGCTAAGAATTGTATTTTGCTCCATATAAAGCTTTAAACTGAGAAAATATGACAATTTTTATATAATTATTTTATACATTTTTTTTATGATTAGCATTTATATTAGTAGGGCTTTAAAGTTAAATTATTGCAACTCCCCTTAAAATAAAATAACTATTAATTTATCTTTTTAATGTTTTAGAGTATTTACTGCTATGAGAAGCTTAGTAAATGAGCTTAATTCTGCAGCTATTGCAAGTTTATCTAAAGCTCAAGCTGCTATTGCTAATCAAGCATTAAATTATTCAGCTGTCCTGCGATCATATTTTTATTATCAGGAGTGGGTTATATGAAGCTATTTGGTGTTGTGTTATCTACAACTCCTATGTTAGATTGGCTATGTAAGAATAAATGTGTAGATCCTTTCAAAGAACTTTCATCTAAAGTTAACCCATATGGCTCATTTTCATTTGTATTTCTGGTTCTCTGAGCCCCGTTCATGTTGTTTTGATAGCGCATGTTTTACACTTGCTATGGATTAAATTGCTACTACTATTAGAAATTTATTGGTTCAACACTTTTTCCTGAAAATTAATTGTTTATGCGAAGCCCATTTGATTGACTATACTTAGTGTCCTCCTCTATATTAAACTTTTTGAAGTCTGAGTTTTGTTCATAAATAAATTATTTTGAATAGACAAGTAAAACAGTTTTGTATGGTATCATCTCTATTTTTAAAGTGATGTGTGGTAAATTAATCATCTTTCACTTCCTCTTGTATTACATCAAACTATTAGTGGTCTGGGTTGTCATCTATATACCCCATATTCTTCTAATCGCTTTAATAAAGTAATAATATTTCAAACTTTTTTGAGTTTCATGAAACACTTGGAAAGATGTGGTAGTAGCTCTCTGATCGGCATATGGAAAATTAGCTGCTAGCACTGGAGGTTAAATCATTAAATCTTTCTTCCTAATTTAATTAGATTTATTTCAAAATTAATATAGAGAATACTCACCCTGTCTCTACCAGCATTATTATATTGTACTTCTTCCGATGGTCTAAGTCTCTGCTCATTTAATTCCGAGTCTGTAACAGAAATAGTATCTTAATCGTCTTATTAAAACTAAGTTACATTCTTTGAAGATTCAATTATAAAGTTGTTTGGCTGCCCAACGTCTTACTATTGCTGTTTTTTCTATGACTAAATTGGGGTGTTATCTCTGGATCTCTGCTTCTGCAAATCTTCATAGTTGAAAGTTGAACCCTTTATTATAGGATTGTTAACACCATTACTGCTGCTATTGCTCCCTGTATTTAATAATAATTTTAAATATTTTAATGAATAAATTGAATTATTGTTTGAGTTCAGGTTAGTCTAGCTTTTCTTCTCAACAGGGCCACTCCCTTACTTTCTCAATTAAGCACCTTAAGTAGGTATAGTATTATTAGTAACAGTATTTTAACTAGTTCCAGGGTTATCCTTTTACTTCAAAATAGGCTGATACATTTGATTATTTTACCTACTATTCCCACCTTGTATATTATTGCTACTTTGTAGATTTTACATTGATTTGGCATTACTTAAGCCGCCTGTTGTAGAAGCATTTTACATAATTTAATTTGTTTATTAACTACTTGAAATTTCCTATTTTTATGATCTAGGGGAAAGAGTGGAGTTTTTCTGGGATCTGATTGGCTAATAAAGCTGTGAAGCTAGGGAGCCACTAGAATTTGTATTTTTCATTTCTAGAGGAAATAATTTTTAATTTAATTACATATTATAATTTACATTTTATCATTATTTTCACTCGTCAATATTCACATCTAATATTAATTTAATCAAATGTTTATAAAAACTAATGTTGTAAATCTTAAATTATATTGTTTCATACTATCTTAAAATACTACTTTTATTATTCTTGTCTTAAATAAATTAATAAAATTTCAATTTTTCCTAGGAATATTAGTGCCAGCTGGGAAGACAAATGACTTTGATATATAGTCTTGACTATTATTTATGTCAAGTTCCTTTGCCATAATATTTTTATAGTCTTGATTTTAATGATTTCTTACTGTAGACCTGTTTGTTTCATATTTTATTCGAGAATTTAACCCATTAGTTGATATGTTAATTTATATAAAAGTTATAAAAATAGGAGAAATTCATTATAATAAGCTGATTTTTTGAAACTATTAACACACCATTTAATTTTATTTCTGGTAGTCTGTTGGTTGTAGAGCTTATTTATTGAGGGTGCGGCTTAGTTAAGCTTTTAGTGCTTGACAAACTAATCAAAGATTCGCGATTATTATAAATTTCTAAAGCTATTTATCCCACTCATATCCCCATTAAAACTATAAAATTATTAAAAATCTAAGAAATTAACTTACCTTTTGTTAATGTTTGATGAATTGAGCACATTGTTAATATTGTCAAATTTATTAGTAATATACCCATTCTTTTCAAGTTAATTTATTATATTCCTGCTATTAGAATCTTTAAACTTACTGTCCACTACTATGATGGTATTATTCTGAGGTGATTGTATTATTACTTATGGGTTATTAACATTGATTATATTACTCATTGTTTGATTATTGCTGCTCGATTGAGTTTAAGGATTAGTAGATAAAATTAAGCGATTTGAGCGTTTTCTGTTTTTAGGGTATCTGTCTTAACTGTGAGCAACTGATTAGTTCAAGTCTTAATAGCGACTCTTGGGAATATTTGTTTTTAATTCAGGCATGCGTAAATTACTAGAGCTATCTCTAAATCTACTACTGGTTGTTCCCTATGCGTTTTAGGTGTTTTTTGTTGAATCAGTCTTCCTTAAAAGTTAAGCATTACGATTAGTGTGAGATGCCTAACCTGAAGATGTAGCAAACATCCCAGTATTTCTTAAAATTTGCTCAAGATGCTGCTCATATTTATGAGTATTTCTCAAAGCTGGTATTGAGGAGTTCGCTTGATTCTAAGAATCATAGTTGTTTTAATCGTAGTTAATCGATATTTATACTGAGGGATCGAATTTACTATTTCCTGCTTCAGTCTAATAATTGAGTAAATTTGAATGATCAATTAGTTTTCTAACAGTTTTCGGTGCTTTCTTATAAGTGTTAGATATTGCTTAACTTACTTCAGCTTCAGCTAAATATTGACTTAAATCTGTCAATTTTTGCTACCCTTAGTTAGAATTTAACTATGTTGGAGTATTGTCTTAGTCTTGACTAATTTCATTATCTACGCTAAGTCTAGGATACTTAAATGTGGCTATTGGTGATTTGGCAAATTTGCCTTCGACTTCTATCTTGAATTCATGAAGCTCTTTCTCAAGTTTAGGGTTTATGTATCTATTTCTTGATAAAGGTCCACATGCATACACTGCATGACACCCATTTTTCTATAAGTGTTCAATTTTATTATGAGGTAAGTTGTTACTTCCAATATTTTATTAGTTGGGTCTTGACGAATTTAAATCAAACAGGAATGATTTACTATTTTAGCTTTAAGCTGTAGTTGTTTATTATCCAGTAGTATGACTATATTCCCTTAATATACTGCTGTTCTTTTTCTACTATTTGATGATATTATTTGCATCTTACTGCTAAAAACTGGCATTTAAGCCTAAATTATTTAGCATTTGCTTATGCTTTTACAAATGCTAAATTTACTAAATTGTCTGTCTGTTTGTAGTGGTTTTAAGATTTATTTGTCTCTGAGTTGTAGGCATAGTCCTGCCTATGTTTATTGGGATATTCTATTAGTTATTGCTGACTGATGAGTTCAGTAGGTTATTTTACATGGTGAATTTATTGAAGACACTTTATTGATGGTTTCTACTGAGTGATATCGCAGGTGGATGCTGCTATTAATTTGAATAATAATGATTGCTTTAATTTGGATTATTCAATGCAAAGCCTATCTTTGAGTTATTATGAATCATGCTATTGTCACTTTATTTTATATGAGATAGGTTGAGAATGTTCAGCTAACTTTATTGCTGCTAGTCTTTTAATATATTCGCGAGTTTTGTAGTGTTTGGTTGATTCATGGATTTATTTACTGAAGATTCTCTCACTAAAGACATGTTTAACTATAATCATTATAAAATTGTTTGTAAAAATCTTTCAATAATTTATAACGCAGCTGGGATAATTAGAGATTCCGTTGTTAAGTATTTCGAATAGGGGGAGGAGAAGACATTAAAATAATAAATAAAATCTAATTATAAATTTAATCAATCTTTGTTAAAGCTGATACACTTTAATTTATTAAAAATAATTATAGTATTCCTTGCATCATATCAGAAATATCCAATTATGTATATTTATGTAAATTTTCATAAAGCTCAATTCTTCCTCAAAGCTTTGAACTTCTGTAATTTCTCATCTGCAGTTAACTGCTTTTTCTTCCCTTTATTCTTTTACTTAAGCCTAGCTTCAAACATTTTCTTAGTCTCCTCGTTTTAGAAGCCCCATTCATCAATGACCTCCTTATTTTTAGTGATTTCTTTCTTTCTCTCTTCAGCCATTTTCTCAAGATAGTTCTATTTGTTTGGCTGAGAAGGGTAAAAAGGATTGCTGTTCATGGAGTAAACAGATTGACCATCGGATATGTCATCGTTAAAACGAGATTAGTTTCCTGAGATACTTGGCATGTGATGTGGATTGTACTCATTTCCAGTGTTACTCATTAAATTATTCTTTCTTATCTGGGAGTTGCCCTTAGATCCAGGCTAATACTATTAGTTCTCGCTATTCATATCAATTTCTGAAATAGCGTTAGACCTAGCACTTGGTGGCCTATTGCCCCTATTTATACCAGGCTTTTGTTAGTTCTAAATCATAGATCTTGGCTTGATTAATTCGTTTATATTTGATTAGGTTTGATTTTTCTGATTGATTGGTGGAAATTTCACACCATCATTATAACCCTCTTTAACAGTCATTTGAGAACCTAGTGGCTACTTTCGAATCTACTGATTTTACATGGCCATCATTTAAATCATCTACTGCATCATTTATTCCTCTGGCAAAGAAAGACCATTTTATAGTACCTCCTCCTTGATGCCAAAGAATTTATCAGCATCAAATTCATCTTCGAAATCATCCTCAAATTCATTCTTTTTCTTTTGATTCAACTTATCCAATGCTCTAATACGCCTCTTTCTAAAAAGAAAACCCTTTATGTTCGCTTGAAGCTTAGACATTTATTAATACTTTTTAGTTTTCTTAGGACCATCTCGTTTTATTTTGTTAACTATTGCTTGATTTTTCATTCTTGATAAGTGTCCTTTGATTAAAGCTTAAATTTTGACAAGTTTAGGGACATGTTTTGTCATTTTAGTTAACAAGGCTTTACGCTTAATTCTTCTTTTTCTCATAAATGATGTAATAATTCTAACTGATGTTCTTAACTACTAAACGTATGAGTGATTTTGGACTAATATGTCAGAGATTTTAGATTAAACATTTTGCATTTATACAGATTGAGTTAGCTATTACAGTAGGATAAAAGGCATCATAGCTTTACAATACTTCATAATGTTTGTTGTCGAGAAAAACGTGATTCTTATCTTCTAACTCGTTAGTTTAGTCACAAATTGTCTGAGCAGAACAGACTATGCTAATAGTGAAAGCATGCTGCGCATTTCTAAACCAAATTAGTTTTATTAACTAGCAATTTTTGAACTGCTTGATTGAATCTATTCACCATTAACTCTCTCTAAATATGTGAAAATCGCCTTGAAATGCTAATTATAAATCTATTCTTTATTAACACTAAATGGATTATCACTGAATCTTAGATTTCTCATTTGCTTACAACTATTAATTATTTACATAAAGCCTTCTAAGGAATTGATGCTATTAAAGCTTACATCAAATTCTCTTAGATTTGGGCACCCACTTAGCTGCTTAATTTACACTAAGGAGCAATAAGAAGCATTTAATTACTCAAGGAGTGGATTATACCCAAGTGATAGTTAATGCAAGTCCTAATTACGATTCAAGTTTAATACTTTCAGCTGAGGCATAGCGAAATTTTTAGGAAGTTGAACTAGCTAGTTCGAGTAAATGTATAGTTCAGTTAAATATAGCAGCTTATGCTGAGGGAAATTATCTATGTTTGATATGAAGTTTTTGCCAAGTTCTAAGTATTCCAAGAAACCTAAATTATTCAAGTGGTTGTCTATTTTTGTAACCTTGTTGAACGATAAATTTAGCCTTCTAAGTTTCGTCAAAGATTAAATCCCATCTAAACTGCCTATTTGATTATTAGCAATCGACAATTCTTCCAGATTACTTAAATTTTACAGATTCTGAACAGTTTTCAATTAATTTATGTCTAAGTATAGTATACGAAGATTAGGACTCTTGCTAAACATTCCATTCGGTATTTCTTTAATTAAATTATCTGATAAACGCAGTTAACTCAGGTAAGGTAAGTCTAGTGTCCCAGGTTAGATAGTTTAAATTTTGTTCATTGACAGATTTAATTATTACAGATTTTTATATGTATTTAGGGGATTTAGGTCTAGCTAAGATAATTATTCGTTTTTTATTTCTATTTTTTCTGCTTTTGTTGGATTTGGAGGTGCGTGCAATTCTAATGCTTGAGATATTTATTGTTATAAAAAATAGCATAATATCTTAGAAATAAAGATATTAAAGAATCTGAAGCTGCTAAATCAGGCATGTTCATGAAATCATCATCCTTAATAAGTTTTTTATTTCTATTTTAGTTTATCTATTTTTTAACTATTTTAGGTTTAGGGTCCTCAACATCCCTCAGTTACGGTTACTATTATTTTAAGATTGGTATAATTTTTAATAAATTTGAGGACAATTCTTAGTGTTACTTCAGTAAATGTTTTTGAAATATGTCATCATGTGATTCATATAATTTTGGGTCTTTACCTACTATTGAAGGTTTTAGTTCTATTTCAATGATTTTAGCCTATTTCTCTACTATTGGCTTTATATTTGATTTGTTTACTTAGATAAATTTACCCAAACTATCACTTTATTACTTCAATTACTTTTTTTGATCATCTTAATTTTATTTTACAAGCTTATTAGTTTGAATTATTGAAAAGTTTAGCAATTCACTTAATATTTTATGTTCTTTTTCTCTTCTCTATTTTTCAAATTCCATCCTCTACTTTTCATCTTCCTCTTCCTATTTTTATCTACTCCAGAGGATTTTGACACTTGACAATTAGATTTTGGCTGGTAGGGAATTTGAAAGGTTTATTCTGTATTTTACAAAGTTATCAGTCATTGGTGCTGAAGGTATGGGGTTTTATTGTACAGGTTTATTCTTTAAGGGATTATCTGGCTCTGTCAAATAAGGTGGGAGAAATGGTGGATGCATGTCCTTTTATATAAATTTAGATCTATGCATATATTCCTCAATTTCTCTTGAGAGCTTATCTTCTCGCTCCATCACTAATCTCTCTATTTCAAGTTCATATTCTTGCATTTATTTAAGGCCTTAATTCACTACGTTTATTCGGTCTAACATGTCTTCCTGTCTATTAAGCAGTAACTGATCCTAACTAGATTTGTACTAGTCGAAGTTTATACTTGCACCGACAAGCTCCTGACTTTTTAAAATGGAATTTTCTAACTAGATCTAATGATTATAGCTTTCTATTAGTTTATCCTCAGCTAGAACAATCTAAGGGATTTCATAGACTTTTTTCTTAATATTTTGCTTCTTAATTTTAGGAATAGTTTGACCCATTTCTCTGATGCTTTAAGTGCTCTATCTCTGACTGTCAAGTCTCTAGATTTTTGTTTTGATTTATTATGGTGTTTATGAAACCGAGGATTTCACACTAAACCCGCTTCTCGCACTCATATTCATCTGATCTATCTCTTACTAATGAACAAAAAGTCCATCCAATTCTTATAGATTGAGTCTCTTCAAGTCTTCCAATTCTTCATTCCAGTTTTCTGGGATAACGTCTGCCACTTCCTTGTGCTGAATGTTCAGGAATTCCTTCCAGGCTTAGTTTGTCTCACGAAATGCTGAATCCTGAAGAATTTTGTTTCTACCTCGCTCTTTTTAGAGCATTTATTCTACGTAGTCATCCATATTATTCATTGACTATTCTAATGTACAAAATTTACTCTGCTAAAATATATGTCCATAATATTATTTTTGTGATTTAATTAGTTAGCCATTTAAGTTATGTATATTAGTTTTAATGTTGCACCTGCACCATTGTGATTAAAGTTAGACTAAGATTGATTGAAAATACTGTAATTGCTCTATCTTTCCATTAAATCATCAGGGTCTGGTTGATACTCCATATTGGCTAATTCTTCCTCCAGTTGACGCTAGAGTTCATCTTCATCTATTACTGATTATTAATCTATCTGCATATCGTTATTAAAATTAATTAAACATATCACTCATAAATATATATTATATAAGTTATTAAGTTGAGATTGTTTGAATGATGAAGCCATTAAATTATTAACTTTAAATTTATATAGGAGCAATATTTTTAATTCATATTCATAGTCATTAATTAAATTATAAGAAAAACAAGGTTATCATCTACATTTATATATAATTAATTTGAAACTAAATTTGTTTTATTTTTTGGGATGCAGTATCAATCAATAAGAATTCTAGAATCATACTAAGATAAATTAAACTAAAAACCACGATGTACCTTTGAAACAAGATATCTATTATATATTATTATTAATAAATCATTTAATTAATATAGATAACTGGCAATCATATGACATTTCAAATCTTAACTTCAGTGATATGGGCTTAAATAACATAAAGCAAAATCCTCAGAAAATAATAAACCCAAAACACACCTCACATTTTAACTTGACTACTAATAATAATGTCACTGGTCAGACAAGGTCTAATAATAGTCTAATCAACCAGCGAAGAGTTGACTATAGTAATCACAATGATGATAATGATGAAGATTTAAATCAATCTCATTGTTATAATGAATATCAGCAAGAGAGTTAAAGAGATAGTAACTTACAGTCAGATACAATTGGGAGATAGCAACAAATCAATCTGAGGGATGAGTATTAATACTCAGATGAAGATGAGGAATCTAGTTAGATTGCTGCAGACAGTCATAGAAGAATTAGTGCTAGAAGTGGTAGATAGAGTCATAGTAATTCTATAGGCAAAAGAAACTGTGCCAGGGTGCATTAACTCAAACATAATGATTGATATTAAAATCTTAATACCAATGATTATTAATTCATAGCAACCTAATCAAGGGAAGATTAATTTGAAACCAATTGCCTTGAATATCACTGACGAAGAGGATTAAGATGACGACAGAATCATATTAATGCTACTCTTTTATATATCTAATATCATGGCTTACTTAGAAAGAGTTGAGACAGCAAGAAACAAGCAAACTTTGCTAGAAACTCAACAAAGACTAGAAGAATAGTTAAGGTAAATTCAACAAGAAACCTCTAAGAAACCTAATTTAAATCTATCAGCTACTGAAGAACTGGCAGTAAATAAGAGTTTATCATCGATAGAGTATGCCGTCAATAAATTCTTAGGAGGCTTCACCACTCTTAAAAGCGAAATATCACAGTTAAAAGAGACTGTTCTTAGCTAAAATGTATAGAATGGAAAGAATATAAATGGCAGCACATTCCTTGAAACTAGCTATTTTAACAATTGAAATATATAGAAAATAACTTAGACTTAATTTTTGACTGCTAAATTTTATGATTAAATGTGTATCTCAATACGAGAATGATACTGCATCCAGTAATTGAAGCTTCATAATCCTGTTCATATTAACCCCCACCAATTTCCGATTAGAGATCACTTTGCATATAGTTTTGATTTGAAATGTCTGACACTCTGCCTTAATACTGGTAGTTCTACTGATTTTTATTAACAAATGGGGAGGTGTTGTCTCTCTTGAAATTTCTCTTCATTTGCACTGGTGTCTGAGATTCAACTATATTAATGTGAGAGTTTTCTTCGCAAATATCGAAAATATTCTCGCTTTTCTTCATTTATTGCTGTTAGTTATGCGATTACTGTTAGTTATTATTGAGATTGAAGCAATTCGAGTTCTAACTGAACAAATTTACATTTCTATTGTTAATTGAAGGATTATTTATGTTTTTCACATCATTTTGATGTTGCTAATATTCATCCTCAAATATTTCATGATTTCTTAGAGTTAGCTAGGCATCACGCTCTTAATCATTAACATTGATTTAATTTATTTTTATTGAGTTAAAAGTGTCAATAAGTTGCTTCTACTAAGCTGGCTTCAAATTCTATTGTATTTTAATTGGAGTAATAGCCGAGGAGACTAAATTTACTGAGGGACTTAGTGGTGAAAGAATCATCAAAAATTTAAGGAAAAGTATATAAATTATAATATGGATAATGACATAACAGTAAAATGATTTTCATATATTTTACAAAGCTTTATGGTTAATCTATAAAATTAAGTCAATAGAAATTTTCATGATAAATATATAAAATTTATAAAAAGATCAATAAATAAATAATAGAGTCTCAGGAAAAAAAATAACGATAAGTAATTTAGTAATAGAGGGTGTGACTGCCTTATATAAACAAAAATGATATTTTGATTCAATTATCATAAATGTGTTTTACGTGTTAATTGTTTTCTTAGATCACAAATTGTTCTTGATTTTAATTTGCTTAATTACTGCTTTTCATTGAAGACCTTTAAGCATTGAAAGCTGAAATCATTGGATGTTGCTAATTATATGTTTAACTTTTAATCAAAGGGAATGATTGACGAATCAAATTTTAAATCTTGGGACATTTGAGTAGGTATGCATCTGGATCGTTATTGATAAATCTCAAAAGATCAACCAAAGATTCTAAGTTGTTTAAATTGTCAATTTAGTCTAGGAAACTGTAGTTTAACAATTCAGTGCTTCTGAAGGTTTTAAGCATCTTAATGATAATCTTAAGAGCCATTGAGAAACCTTCTTCCAATTGCTCCACTCTATTAAATTAGCTCATGCGTACTTAATGACCATGAGTTTGCTGATTATCTTTATGAAGTTTGTTTGAAAGCTCTCCAATGCTAAACTTAGTAAAATCAGCTGTATTGTAAGAATCAATGCTATCTTAATAAGGTAGTAAATCATTATCCTACCGCTATTATGTTGTCAACAAGAATATTTCTTCATTGTTTCTTTTCAATTCTTCGTCGAAGAAAAGCTAATCTTGAGTTTTGCAAATATCTGTATTCTCTCCGAATCCAAAGCGATCATAATCATCCAATTCTTCATTGTTTCCAGTATGCTGTATTATACTGCTTTCTACTGAGAAGCTCTTTTGTGATTCATCTTGAAATGGTTGAACTCCTTCTTAAATTTGAGTATCATCAATGAAATTATCACCACCTTGTTTCGCTAAGTTGCAAACTGAAGCGATATTGTTGACGTATTTCTGAACATAGTGGGAGTCTTTGAAAATTGGTATCGTATGGTTGGTTTAATCTTATATTTGACTTTAGTGATTCATGTTTGATTAGTCATATAAATTGCTCTCATTCAAGTTAGCAATCAATATAAAAGTAATAAAGGATATTATAAATTAAATCTAAATTATACTTCAGGAGGGTTGGAATCATCATGAAAGTTCTTATGGCTTCTCATTTTCTAAATTTATGATAATTGTTACTCATAATCTTAGTACATTTCATAATTTTAATTCATTTAGTATTGCTGTTGTTATTGTCCAGTCTTATAATTATCATTTTGATTTGTGTTAGGTAATTTATGTACGTGTCTTTTGAGATCGTGATCTAACTCATAACATAGATTTTAATAGTTTTCTAAAATTTATTCAATTTGATTGTTATTCTTTTTAATTTCACAATTTAGATGTTTGAACATCTGCTCTCACATTGGACTATGTTCTTATGAGAGTTTTACTTTTAATTTTATTGAAAATTGTAGCTTTAATACTAAGAATTCGAGTCACTTCTAGGGATTTAAGTCAATTGCTGTTGAACTTATGTAGAGATTGGATTCTAAGCTACTTATTTTCTCTATTCCTAAAGATTTTAATGTTAAGTGTACAAGTATTCACTCTATAGTCTGTGTGGATTGCTTGATCCCTATGACTGATTCATTTAATCATTGCTGTTTTTAGTGATGGCAACAGTGTTTCTTATTTCTTGAATGGCTCTCTCTGATCTTAAATGGATCTAAGCTAGATCTTCTTTCGAGAGATTTCTATCTGAAGATTGAGTTATAGTTTTTAGTTGCTTTTGAGATTGTATCTTATTTGGTAGCATTTGGAATTATCTGTTTAGAGTTGTATAAATCATTGAAAAAATAACTAATAAACCTAGTAATAAACTTCGATAGGTGAAATTTAAAAATAGCATATTCATTTTATAATTTTAAGAAAGCTTCGAGAAAGAAAAAAAAACAAATATTTTTTAATTTTTATTATCCATTTTAACTAGGGAAGAATAGATACATGTGGCCTATTCCTAATTTAGCCTACATTTTTTAATTTAATTTCTACAATAAATTTGATTGAAAGAGTTTAATAGAAAGTATCTAAATTCAAATGAGGAACAATGACATTACTTGATGGAGTCTTTTTATTTTTCTATGTACCATTAGGGTTGCTGGGTTACCTCTATTATTGACTATAATTTTTAATTTCCCCTAATTCCTCATTCAAGGCTTTCTACAGCAGCTTATGCTCTTTAATTGGCACTATAATATTAGCACTTTTATTATTCAGGTTGCCTTGACTATAGTCAAATATCTATGAGTTAAGTGTTGTGTAATTAGTAGCTAAAGGCATTTGATATTACTGATTCAACTGTAAATGCTATTAAATGTGTTGCATATTTTAACTTGCTTGTTTCCTATGATGAGTGCGCTTGCTACCACCCACTGCTTTCTTTTTTTATTTGGGTTAAAGCGAGTGACCGTCCTAGTTTTTAGCAGTAGCAGAGGGAGTTTTCTTGTTTTTAGTAGAATGGGGTTGCATATTATTTACAGCTTACAGATTTAAATTGTGATCAAGAGTATTGTTAAAGTCTGTCATCTCCATTGTGTTGTATAGAGAGGGGTTGTTTTACAGTGTGGCTAGGGGAATGCGCTTGTGAGATTTTGATGCTAATTTTTTATGTGTAGTCAGGGAGGTGCTTTGATTTATTGCATTGTTAACTTGTTTCTTAGATTACTTTGCAGTATTGTCATTCACTAAGATAGCAGGCTGCTTTAAAGTATTGTGTTAATTGCCAATCAATATAAGTAAAATAAAATCTACTCATTGATCTTCTCAAGCTCGTAAGTTATGGTATTAAAATTTCTCAATGTCTAATTGTTAATGGTTATATTTCCATTGCTCATATTCGGATTGATAAAGGATAGACCATTTAAACCAGAGCTTCCCACGAAGGTGCCCATTCCACCTGCATTATGTCCATTCAATACCACAGAATTAGAATTATTCATAATGTTTTCCTTCGAGTTGTTAATGTGAATATTTGAATTATCTCTGAATGATTTATGTGTAACTTTCTCTGATTGTATCGTGTTTTGGAGTCCAGGCTGATGATATTATAAAGTTTTATGTGAATAGGGCAATTTTTTAGATGGTTGAATCGCTGATTTCATTTTCCCAACAAAGTATGTAAGTTAATTATTTAAATTCAAATTTAAATTAATTTAATAGTTTATCAGTTAAGCTTGATCATCATTTTATTAAATCAAAGTAATAGTAATAAATAATAACACAAATAAATCAATCATAGTCAACCCATTTCTTTGAGTAAGCAATTTCACTCTTTATATCTTCCTCTTTAATTTTAATTTTAGCTTGTAGCTATATGACTTTATCCTAAAACTCGTCTATCTTCTACATTTCCTTTCCGAGGTCACTGTTAAAAAGTCTATCCAATACTTTAACTCCCACATCATCAATCATCTTTGTGAGAGACTTGATTCTTTGATTTGCCAATCTCACTTTATTTTTATACTCACTCTTCTGCGAATCGATAACTAAGCGAGAATTCGCCTCATAGTCAAGTTCCTTGAATAGTTCTTAAATCTATGCTCTTAACTCGTTCATTGTTAGCTAGAAATGATCACGCTAAACTTAAAGATCTTTATTCTCATCCTTGATCTGATTCATTTGAACATTCATAAGAACATGTCTCTCTTATATCATCTTTTTCTTATCTATGTAATCTCTACAAAGACCATAGAACTCATTCTTTATTTTTTCTGCATAAACAGTTTGAAAAGACATAATTTCAATTCGATGGGCAAGTGAGCTTAATCTATCCATTAAAGCTAAATTATGTTTTTATACGGCAGAAAGTAGTCCTTCTTTTTCGTTGAGTTTCAGCTTTACTGCTAACAAGTCTACGGATTAGCTTTCAAATTATTACTTTAAAATTTTTATTTCTTCATCCGAAAATGTTTCCATAGTTTGAACATCCTGTTCTTATTTTGTGTTTGATTATACAAATAAATCTCTATTTGAATTCTAATTCTTAGATGATTAATGCTATTCTAAGCTATACTCAAGTTTCTCTATCAGCTATTTATTTTATCTATTAATCACGTCTAAATTAGCAGCTTTATCATTAATTTTATTGTTCTATTAACTTAACAGCAACTTTTCTTGCATCATTTTTTGTATTTTTAACTCCAGTTCTTTCATTTCGCTTTCTTAACTCTCATACATTCGTTATTTGACTTCAATTACTTTACTCTGGTCTTTAAGCTTGTCTTACAATTCAGCATTGGTATCTTGCAAGTATCTAATCTCTTTCTATTTCTCTTCTCTCACTTAAGTCAACTGCTTCATTAAATCAGATATCTCTAATCTCATTCTTTCTTTATCTCTTGCATAGCTTTGCTCCAAGTCAGTTATTTGAGTGAAAAATTGTTGTTTCAGAGTAACTGAGAGCACATCGTACTTATTAAGTTAATCTTGAAACTAGTTTTGAGATTTTTCAAGTTCGTAATCACGTTTTTGGAGTTATCTGCGCAGTTCTCTCGCTTCGAATTCCAGATTCATTTTAGATTAATGTGTATTTTATTAAATTGTTTTATAAATGTAGTTGTTAAGTTTATATTATCAGTTTTACTTTCTATTCTTAAGATTGGAGAAAGTTATATCTAAATCATCTACATTTATACAAATCAAATTCATTATATACTAAACCACAAGCAATTTAATTGCGTGAAAATTTGCAATGTTTATTCTCAAAGGTTGGTTCTAGATCTCATGACTGATGATTGTTGCATGGGACCACCTCTCTATGTTGAGCCTTGAGTCTTTTGAATTTGTAGTAAGAGGGAAGGGCTCTTAACTTTCACCATATTATTTACATCTGCTAGTCTGGCTTGCATCAATAAAAATTGCAATATAATAAATAATTCAAGGAGACCTTAGACTTGACTGAGTTGTATCTGAAAGTTATAGATTGTCTGATTATTTCCTCAGACGATGCCATGAATTGCAGAGAAAGTAATTCGATGAACTTATACTCGATATTTTGAATGAAGTCTAGTGTGGCTCTGCCATCTCTCTGCATCACAAAAACAGCTAAGAAACTATGTGGTTCTCTGATACAGCTATTCAACATTTTAATAACTATTTGGGATAGTTCAGAGAAATCGATGGTAAGCTTTTAAGTATCTTGCATACTCTTGAATGATTCCTCGTCAAGCCTAAGTGGAAAAATTACAAAATTAAAATTGTTACTAGAGTGAATAGTGGAAGAATAGGTCATTCTCTGAGGTTAGCTCTATTTTAATGTTTTGCAAATAGCTCCCATCGGTACTCTATTAAAATTATTAAGAAATTGAAAATAATTACCAGTGCTAGAATTTTGACTCTAATTGCCTCTAAAGTACCAATTTCTTGTGGACCACTATCACCATCATGAATTCTTAATTCAAATGGTACTTCTCTATCAAAAACTAATCTATGACCCTCAGCTATATCAAAGAAATTAATTAAGCATCAATTAATTCATTGAAATAAGTAATGAAGATTATATTTGACTTTTTCTTACCAAGAGAAGGATCCATCTCATCGATAGCTTGGAAATCAAATTGATTTAAGACACTCATATTTTCTTTGTCAGCAAAGTCTTGAGTAACGTGTAAATTCTGCTTAGATTATGTGTGTGGAGTTTGCTGTGTTGAATATCTGCTCATTTTTTGAACTTTGCAAAATTAATTCTTTTTGATTGTTATAATTTATATTATTTGATTTTACTGATTTCAACAGTTAAAATACTTCCCAATATTACAATTTATGAATTTAAGAAGCAAAATATATTTAATTAGGTTTCAAGTGTTTGATATATGTTTACAAATCACTTGAAATAAAAGCTATTGATATTGTTTATTAACTTTGCTCTGATTGCTTTCTTCATGGTATTTGCAATTTAATCACATGATTAAATGCTGATGTTCATTAGCTTTTCAAAATCACTCAAACGAATCTTATTGCAATTTAAGTTGACATATGCTATTTTTTGTGCTTTTTGTAAGTGAACGAGTACGAATTCACAATTCTATTTCTTTTCTTCTTGGTAAATGAGGTCAATGACTCCTACATTTCCAAGCAGACCAGCAGTGGTAGCTACCACGAAATCTTTCATAGCAATACCACCATCCATAAGAGCCATAGATACAGCGTTGAAAGCTGCTGATCTATAACCACCATCAGATTCCAAAACAAAAACCTGCAAATCTAATTGAGAGCGAGGATATAAGTCGAGTTAAATGACCTACTCAAACACTGACTTAATCATTCTAGTGAATTCTTTCATTTTTCTATAGTAATTTTATTTAATGACAATCATTGTTCTTACGCATCCTTTTTGACATCAGCTCTATGTTCAATTGCGCTGAAGTTAGTTACGAAAAAGTTAACATTGAGTATTCCTCTGTTTGATTAATTCACACCAAGAGACTGGGCTTATCTCTGTGTAATTTGATGAGGGCCTTGTAAAAATGCGACTACTTTAGTGTTTCCAATCTCAAATAAAGCAGAGCCGCTTGTGTTTTTCATCACACCTAATTGACATTTTATGTCTCTTATTTCTAGTAATTTTCTACCATTCATTCTGAGAGTACTCTCATCATTATCATGGCGCAGTTCTAACTAAAGCGAATTGTTAAATACAGAAGAATTTGGATATATATATAGGTCTTATAATCTTCAACAAAACTTACCATGTTTATTAGTATTATATAATCAATAATTATAAACAAATGCTTAAATCCTTCTAATGACTGATATGAATGGCATGAAAACAGAGAATTAGTCAATTATAATTATTTACAATGAAATATAATGAGAATTAATCTTAACAAAATGCTGTAAGTGCATAAAAGCATTTGCGGACATTTCAATAGTAAGAAAAATTAGCTTCATAAAACCCATATTAAATGAACTTGAACTAAGTGAATGGAACACTTATCATGAGCTAAAAACATAACACAAGCATGATGTCGAGTATTTCAATTGATAACAACAATTAATCAAATTTAGCATCAGGACTCAATTTCAATAACTAACACTATTGGGGAAGACAAGACTCTAATCCCAATATGGACTCTGTATTTTTGCATAATATTGAGAAATTATATATAATTCAATGAATCTTTTAAGAATTAAAAGTCTAGAATCAAACTAAATTTTCAAATTCATTTGGGAATAATAACTACACTAAAGATGTAAACAATAACACCTACTCGAACTACATTTAGGATAACCATCAATCTAATCAAGTAGCCTTTTCTCAAACTCAATAATAATAGACGCCAACAAATTTTTAATTGTAGTCCCTAATCAACCCTAAAGAGTAGTATTAATAATAGACTTAAGCCAATTTATCTTTCTAAACTCAAAACTTACAGAAATACCATTTGAATAACGGTTCTCTGAACGGAATAGGGAATTGTGAATCTAACAATAATACTAATAACTCAAACTTGCAATTCAATTCTTCTGTTGTAAATTTTGGATTGAACCAGAAATAGGCAGGGATTAGCTTAAAGTAGAATTTTTTTAAAGGAAAAATTGGTTTAAGCAGACCATTGAATAATCAAAATGGATAATAAACGAGCAATAATATATCTTCAAGCAAGCCGATAAAGTTTCAATATCCAAAAGAGAAAAATAAGGACAACTTTGATATACCTCCTCCTTTTCAATAGCTCAATCAAAATGGAGTAATCTTCCAATAACTAATTTCTTATTTAAAATGAAATCTAATTTTAATTTAAATAAATGGCTTAGCCTTCTCCAAGACCCTAAGAAGTAAATGTAAGCCGTCGATTTTATGCATCCAGTTAACAACCTAGTCAGCGTTTAACTTCAGTTAACTAAATGAATGCCTCGTCTATGATTGAAAGCAGCATTCATTTGACCAATCCAACGAGTTATCTAAACAATTCGCATGTAATATTGACAAACAATGCATAGAATCATCCTACCTTAAATATCTCAAATGTAAATTTCCTATAGTAGGCAAGTAAATTGCAAGAATAGCAAAACTTATTGATTCAACCATAATAGTATATTATTATGAATCATTTGCCTGAATCTACTTTATCTCATTTAAACAACATAAATACAATTTTTCTTGAAAATGATTTGTCATTAAGTTAGACTACTTTGTATTACATTTTAGTTTCTTTGACACAGCAATTAATTTTTCCCCATATTTTTTTCCAAGATAAAACTTTAAATTTTAACAACAGTAATCACTATTTGATAGGATTTTAAACTCCCTCTTAAAAAAGCATAAACCATTAAAACTTAATCTAAGGATTCTAAAATGGAAATGGAACCAGTTTAAACCCTAAAAAGTTTAGTGGCCTCACCCATAACAGTCCTATGATGTTAAAGAAAGCTCCTAATTCACTTATTGATAACTAGTTCATGATCTTTGCAGGGAAGTAATATAGGAAAATATCTGAATAATTTGAAATTAAAAAGGAACGAGAAATATCTTATCAAGAGCCGGATGAAATATAATTTGACCAGAGCAGTGTATCGATAGGTAAAAATGATCAATCAAATATTATATTGACTAATTTATTGTAATAGATAATAGTTTAATGTGGAAATTATATTCAAGATATTAAGATTGAAGTTCCTAGATTAAATACGATTCTATAATACAAGCTTCCAGGTAAACAGCCATCATACTATGTTTTTTTTTAATTTATTTTTATCACCTAGATTTGAAGATTTAAAACATTTTGAAATGCAAGCTTCAAAGTATCATTAAAGCCAAAAAATCCCAGAAATCTTTAAAATAGTAAAAGAGGAAAGGAAAAAGTATTCTTTTGATAACTTAAATTAACATATTCAAGATTCTTGCAAATAAATTAACGGAGAGCAAGGCCCAGAGTAAAAATATGATAAAAATTCTCGAAAAGATTAATCATTTCTAATTAATTTTGAAATAAAGCAAAGTTAACTGAATTAAATTGCTGTTAAATATCTGTTATTCCTGAAAAATTAAGATCAAATTTTTAAAGATTTTCAAAGAATTTAAAATGATTTAGTGCGAAAGAAAGAGTTATTTTTGGATTAAAGAAGAAAATTTATTGATGATTAGATTAAAATACTGTTTAAAGCTGAAATGAGTATTCCTCAGCCTTTTAAAAATACATTGTCTGATAAAATATAAGAATTCTTAAATAGTATAGATTCAAGTTTCGGACCTATTGATCAGACATTTGGTTGACTTACCAATTCTGATAGGGTAGGCTTGAAACCCAGGATTCGCTTATATTGGTCCTGGTAAAATAAATGGATTATCCCAGGATTCTGTAGTGTCTTTACATGGTAAAAGCACGGAATACTCTTCATGACCTAGTATGATGTTAAATGGCAGCACATGACTCGTCTTAGAAATTCTGAGTGTCTACATGGAAGAAATGACAGAAGTTTGAACTACAAGCCAAGTTTGATGTTGACCACACATGATCATTCCTGTTCCGGAGGAGAAGTCGGGAGGGAGATATATATCCAGTATTACTTCCCCTTAAAATTAATCTCCTAATTATTTAACATACTAACTCACTAGTATAGATTCTTAATTGATAAAATTTTAGATCGCAAACTTTCAAGAAAATCCACAAAAATTAATAAATAAACTTGACTAAAATTAAAAACGATATTTTTAGGTAGAACGAAAAATTCATGATTTTGATACATTTAAGGAATAAAAATTATAAATTACTAAGGCAAAATATCATAAATTCGGAAGTTTAATTCTCTATAAATCATATACTCATTAATAACGTAGACTTGCTATATTTAGATATAAACTCAAAAAGCATTAAAGAAAATTATAATTAAATAAGAAGAGAAATTAAGGAAATTTGATTTTTTACGAGTGCCGTTAAAAGCATGCTATTAAAAGAGAAAGAGATATTAATGGGAGATTTTTCTAACTAAATTAATCAAAATGATTATATTTCTTACAAGCAAGTCTGGTTGATATTGGAAACCTAAATTAAAAATAATTATTAGAAAGCATTCTGTAGGAAATAATAATTATATAATAATCTTATTCGAATTTATCTAGATAATCCAATATTTTTTAAAAAATCAAACTCACTATAATTGCATTTAAAATTTTTTTTTAATCAAAATAAATAAATTTTCAATAAAATTATATAATATTGAAATTAAATTTTATCAACTTAAATATAAAAAATCTTATAAAATGAAAGGTATTAATTCTAATCACTTAGCTTGGAAGGACATGGTTCGTAAGGAAAGGCATGGTTTAGCAAAGTAAGTTATTTAAACTATTTAATAAAAATTATTTATAGCTCTTTGACAAAGGGACTGAATATGGATATTATTGGATCAGTTTAGCTCAATAACTAAGACAGAGAAAAAGTATTATAAATGAATAAATATTATATATACAATTGGCTATTGCTTATTAATTGGTTATATATAATATTTCACAAGGACACAACTGATTAAAAGAGGTTTTTGCAATCAGTAGAAGCACTTTCACCTCAAGAGAAAAAAGTGAAACTTCTCGAGTTCTTAAATTAGTAGAGAAGAATTGACATTAATAATGAGAGCTTTGACGATTCAAATAAAAGCAAAGGAAATTCCATGATGAATTCAGCAGCTTTTGGAACTAGAATAATGAATGGTGCAGGTCCCCAGAATGCATTATAGGTGTAAAAAAGATACTAAGCAGGTGGTGTTAACTTCCCTCCTTATGGTTTACATCCAAGTTCCAATTAGAATATTGGAAACTTATTGGGCAATCAGACTATAGATGTGACTCCCCAATCACTTGGAAAATCGGAGAGCTAACTTTCATTCTTGCCTTCATTGAAGAAACTATATCTCGACATTCTATTGACTCACCTAACTGATTTGTGAATGTTTAGTAAAACAAACAAGAGAGAATTCAATGACGATATTACAATGATAATCAAAAGAAAACAGAAAATTGTGAATAGAAGCTGAGTCAGAAGAGCTGCAAATGCTAGAATTATATATGTGCACATTACACCAGTAACAGAAGAAACATTGAAGTACAAGGATACCTTCAATAAAAAGTAACACTAAGGAAAAAGAATAGAGGGACAATTTAAATTAAAATGGGAGAGGTGGCCCAAACATACCCTCGAGAATTCAAGAGGTAATCAATAGGTATTGATTCTTAAAAGCAGTAGTAGTCTCAGCTTTTCCCAATGATTAAATCAAGTTCTTTGGCTTACTTAAACCAAGACTAAATATCTAGACTTCCAAGTGACTATAACTAGTATAAAAAGGACTAAATGCAGCAGTTACTGTAGCCCTTGAAAAAGGACGTGAGTTTTACTAACAGTAAGACATATGGGAGACTTGAAAAGGAAATTTAGAAACAAGTTGAGCAGTCAAAGGCATAAGGGTTCAACACAGCATCCATTAACACTAAAGTGCAAATAAACCACCAAAGCAAGTATAAACAAAGAAATAATGTTAAAAATAGATATGCATCTATTGATGCCATTAGAGAAGAGAGCATTTTATGAAAAGCACATTATCAAACTGATATGCATTTGTTTGGAATAATTATTTTAAAATCCTTATTTTATTCATTCAAGATAGTTTTTATCCTCTTGGGTTATGCATGAAATTTCATGTTGATTTTAATTGGAATTTGCAGAATATATAGTATTAAATACTAATAAAGTAATATATAATTAAGAGTTAGAATGAGTACTGAAGGCATGATTGTAGAGCAATAAAGTTCCTCAGCAAATATTGTAGGAATACATTTGATTTGGGAAAATAAATAATAAATAAAATTTTAATAAAATAATTTCGTGGCAGTTAACTTTCTGAAAACTTAGGCAATATGGTACTTGTGCGATAGAAAATTCAAAATTAGCTGGACTTTACAACTAGCGGTACCGCTCTATCGGACCTTGGAGTGAGAAAACGATACTTTAATTTTGGGGTTATTTTTTTAGTTGATTTTAATGCCAAAATCAAAGTCTCGTTATCTCTCTTCAAGGATCCGATAGAGGGATACCGCCAATAGTAAAGTCCAGCTAGTTTTGAATTCTCTATCGAACAAGTACCATATTGTCTAGGTTTCCAGAAAGTTAACTGCCACGAAATTATTTTATTAAAATTTTATTTATTATTTATTTTCTCAAAACAAATGTATTCCTACAATAATGTTTTGTTTGAACCAACCTTTTACCAACCAGATATTGACGATGACAAAATGGAAGAAACAAATACCGATTTCTCCATGAACTAATCAACCACTGGATCAGTTTTAGATCCCTCTATATTTGCAGCTCATAAAGTGTAAGTATAAATGGCGAAATAAGCATTAAAATGATTTCTGATATCAAAATAGATCTTGAATATTCAGCTTGTTAATCATATTATAGGCGTTGCTGTATGTGCGGAATCATGATGTTACCAAATGAATCAAATACTTGCATAAATTGCTTGAAGTCTTCTATTGATGTGACAGAGGGAATTACTAAATCGATTAATTTGAGTCACTGCAGAGAGTGCAATCGTTATTTAAGACCACCCTGGTAATCTGCCGAATTAGAGTCCCCTGAGCTTCTCTCACTCTGCTTAAAGAACATCAAAGGACTCAAGAGAGTAAAGTTAATTGATGCTGGCTTCTTGTATACTGAACCTCATTCACGCAGATTGAAAGTTAAGTTAACAGTGCAGAAGGAAGTACTTAATGGCACTCTTTTGCAATAGAGCTTCGTTGTAGAATTCGTAGTGAATAATCTTCAATGCGATGATTGTAAGAAGACATATACCCCTCATACATGGATTGCTCAGGCTCAAATCAGACAGAGAGTTACTCATAAACGTACCTTCTTGTTCTTGGAGTAATTGATTATTAAGCACAATGCAGCAGAGAAATCTCTTGGTATCAAGGAAATTTAAATTCTATAATATACTTATTAATAGAAAATTTAAATGCATGATGGATTAGATTTCCAATTCAAGAATAGATCCCATGCTAATCGTTTAGTTGACTTCATCTCAGGTACTGTCCCAACAAAAGTCAAGACAGCCAAGTAACTCGTTTCTCACGATTTGCGTAACAACGTATTCAGTTTTAAGTATACTTTTTCAGTCGAAATCGCCCCAATCTGTAGAGATGATCTAGCTGTCCTTTCAAAGCCCCTCTCTTAACTATTAGGTGGTAAAACCCCGTTAGTCAATTAAGAATGAAGATCGGGGATTAAGAATAAAGAAATTAAAAATATATTATTATTAGCTAAAATTAATTATAATTAGGCGAAAAACAAATTTGAGCACCCTTATTGGTTTATTTTATAGAAACAATTATTCGAGCCAATTGTTTTAATTATTAGCCAAAACTTTAAAAATTTACGCAAATAATAATATATTTTTAATTTCTTTATTCTTAATCCCCAATCTTCATTCTTAATTGACTAACGGGGTTTTATCGGTCCCCTAGTTTTAGTTTATAAAATTTCAACCTTCGTGCATATTGTTGATGTTTTTACTATGCAAACTTATGAAATTGATCAAGCTATGTACTGGAAGCATGAATTCTCAGCACTTTGTGGAAGAGATAGATTAACCGAATTTGTAGTTCTTAATATTGAGAATACAGATTTTGATGTTAACATCAGTAGAGCAGCAGCCAAGCAAAAGTTCAAGATGGTCCAAGTCGAAGTTGCCAGAAAGAGTGATTTCGGGAACAATGACAGAACATTCATTATCAATACCCATCTGGGTGAGACTCTTATAATATAGTTAATTAATATACTTGATATCAAATAATAGTCATAACTACAATGATACAGTGCTTGGATTCGATTTAGAAATGATTAACTTAAATGAACTTGAAGAGCTTGAATTAACTAAAACCCTTCCATCAGTAGTTTTAGTAAGAAAGACATACCCCAGGTTCAGAAAGAGACAAAAGCACAGACTCTGGAAACTCAAGCATTTAGAGAAGCAAGGTCTCACAGATGAGAATATTCATGGACACAAGAAAAAGAAAGAAAAGACAGACTAAGGAAAACATTCATCAAATAGATATATTTAAGAAATTTGGAATAGTATAACATGTCATATTATTTTGGATTAGAAGGACTATGACATGTTCTTGCAAGACATTGAAGAAGATCCTGAACTTAGACCTCAAATTGATCTTTACAGAAATGACGATATCATTAAGCAACTTGAAAGCAAATTGGCTGGAATGGATCTAAACAAACCCGTTGAAGAGGAAGTTAAGGAAGTAGCAAAGATTTAACTTTAATTCAATTCAAATTTATAAAGCCCTCTACAGATCCAAAGAACGAGAGAAAGACAGTGAAGGTAGTTAGAAAGACTAAAGAAGGAAAAGAGAAGTAAGAAGAATCAGAGTAATAGAGAAAGAAGAATCAAGCTTTGATCAAAGCCAGTATGAAGGAGAAGAGTGAAGTTAAGCACGGAAGTGACGATGGAAGTGACTGGGACAGCGTAGAAGAGGATTATCAGCACATTCAATTGGATGAGCTCAAGACACTAGAAGACCAGTTGGCAGGTATGTAGATTCATGGAGATGATGTCAATGATGAGGAGGATGCTGATAGCGATAAAGAGGAGGCTAAGAAGCCCAAGAAGAGCAAGAAATGATCAGTAGTTGGCAATGTTAATATTTATTCACTTAATTAAACATAACTAATTATCAATTTAAACTTAACATTCTTTAACAATTTATTAATATTAATTCATAAATATATCACTTTAAGAATGGAAGCCAATAAAATTCAATATAAATATGCAAGTCTTAACTTCAATTAAGAGCTTTTCTTGCAAGTCCTAAAAGAAAGAGGTATTTATTCCATTCTAAAATTACCCTTTTAAATTAGGTTGGATGTAGACAAATGATGCTAACCTAACAGGTTAAAAAGTTAGGGATGACGAAGAAACTGCGAAATACTTAATTCCTCCAATTAAAGATCAGATACATTTGCTGTTACTTGAGAATATTCATATTCTCAAAGTTGAGAGCGAGGATGAAATTGAAAGTTAACTCAAGGGAGTGGTCTTTGTTAACAGAGGCAGGAATATAGATTAGGCACTTAATCAGTAAAGTATAAGATAGTCCTACTACAAATTAATGGTAAATTTTTAAAAAAAATCTTTGAAACAATATATGAATTATAGGATTCTTTGGAGTACAAGCAGCAACAGTAACTAAGATATTTCTATCTAGAAAATTATGTAATACCTCAATAATAACAAGAATTTGAATCAGATTTTACTAAGCACTCTGATTATTATTTATTTGAAACTTCTCCATATACCCATTACTGGAACATTTTAAAGAAAAACTAGCAAATTCCATTTGAAACTTAGACACTACTTTAAAACGACTCAATTTACTCAATCATTAAAAATTCCTAATTTAATTATAATCAGGCTACTTTGGACTTTCACAAACATAAAGAATTTCACCCTTGTAAAATCTAGAAATACATAAAGAAACCATTTTTACTGAGGGAAAC